>PVKM010012552.1:0-31529 GCA_004027735.1 Carollia perspicillata | reverse complement strand
GGTCAAAATATAGTGTTCAAAGATGCATACATGACATAGTAAAACCAGAAAGGGAATCATGTGGGAAGACAGTTGTCCAAGTCAGGCTGGTGGTTACTGTGGGATCAGGGTCTCGGGGTCACACAGGTGCTGCAGTGCCTGTCCGGTTCTGTTTTTTGACCTGGGCATAGGTTACCAGAGTGCTTGCTTTATAAGTCTTTCTTAAGCTGTAACCGGTTTTTTAAAAGACATGCACAAAATTTGTTTAAAGAATTACTTAAAAGAGAGAAGGTAAGAGAGAGATGCCTCCATATATCCCAGATGAAGTAGGCTCCACTAAGAATTCGCGCACCAAGGAAGTAATCAAGCAGGCAGCCTACCTCTCCATTTGCTCTTGTTTGCCCCGGGGTGGAGGCACAGCCCACTTTTCCGCACACCCTCTGCTGCCACCCTACACACCTGCCATCATCTGTGAAGGGGTTCCTTTGAGCACGTGAAGCCTCTCCCCTTCAAGTGAGGGCAGGAGCAACCTGGGTAATATCTAGGTAAAACTTGGCACCATCTTTTTTTATTGATTTGTCACGTTCTAATTGTAAAACAATTGGGGGAAGTAATCTAGCACTGTGCCCGTGAAGAAGAAGGCAACGTGGGTTTTGTGGGGTTTTGGTTGGGTTTTTTTTGGCTACCAGCTAGCACCCTCAGCTCAATGCCTGTATTCCCTCCGTCCATTCACCGTTTAGGAATGTTGATAGCCTACAAAAGTGGGAGTTGCCTATTAGGAATTCTCTAACCATAAGGACACTGATGTTTCACTGGCCTGTGCCATAAATGTCACATGGTCTAAATTCTAGATCCTCACATAACAAGAGTTAATTGCTCAAGCAACACAGAGCCACAAACACTACATAAGAGTAAGGATCTATTTTTAAAACTCTACCTGCCCTCTGAAACTGCTTGCTGGCTTACCCAAAAACATGAACTTTACACTGGTTGAAAAATGTTCCAGGAATGTTTTTAATTTTCTTTTCGGATCTCTTTTCGGATGGCTGAGGGTTTAAAGAACAGCTTCGGGGCCTGCGCTTGTTAGAGAGAGCTGTCTGCTGGCCTTCGCTCGGGGAGAGGACCCTGGCGCAGCCTCAGCTGCCGGGAGGACGCACACTCACGTCCTGCTTGGGACTGAGGGCTGCTGGCGCAGCAGAGTTGGGTTTTGTTTTGTTGTTGTGGGGCGTGTGTGTGTGTGTGTGTGTGTGTGTGTGTGTGTGTGTGTCTATCTAAAGGGTTTTGGGAATGCTGTCCAGGCACGTCAGGGCTGGTAATGTGCTGTCATCTTTTCCCTTTCATTTACAGGCTCAGATTGTTAAATTATTACTCACTGTGTGCAGGAACAAAGTACAAGGTGGGGCAAAAGGAGGTTTATGGTTGTTTGTATGGAAAATAGTACAATAATAAATAAGAATATAAGAATAAACTCTGTGTTCCACACACAACTGTAAACCTACTTTTGCCCACACCCTGTATGTGGATCATGTACATATCGTTCTCGAGAGCATTGCCCAAAACGGCACCAGGTAGCAAATCTAGCCTCGCAAGTTGTTGTTTTTTTATAAAAATTTAAAAAGTGTGTTCATTCTGTGTAATGCAAACTGGAAATATGTTAACTCAGTAACGGACATGCAGCACTTTACAACTCAGTAATGAAGCCCATATATTTGTCCAAAAGTTGGTAGAAACCGGAAACCAGTTGGTTTACCGCCTCTCTGGTGTTATCCACATTCCAGCCTGAGGATCTACAAGTAGATGTTTTTCAGAGCAATCTTCAGATTTTCAGGGCCATTATCTTTTACTGCATAGCAGCTTAAACAAATTCTGCAGTAGTAAGTAAAGCCCCTTTTCGTTGTAAGATTTTATGGCTCTGGTCCCGTGTGCTACTTCTGGTTTATGGCAATGACGAATGTGGAGATGCAGAGCTATATAACCAAGTGTCCCCACTTTACTTTATTGGGGTAGTAGTCCTAGGTAGCAATTGGTAAATGGTCACAAATATCTATTTTCAGAAGCATGTACTCACATCTGCCCTATTATTAAATAAGCATATAAGTTAGTTTTGCTATTGGGTAAATACTATATGTACATTCACATTCCACAACATCAAATCTTTGTCAGTGCTTAAAAGGTCATTGTTCTTTTCATCTCACGTATTATGTGTTCAGAATAAATGTGGGTTGGTGTAGATTTTCTCTGTGAGGGAAAAAGATCAGGAGTTGCTCATTTTATCTTAAGAGTTTCCAAAGTGAGAACATTAACCAAGTTTGAGGTCAGAAGCCAAATCCCCCTGCGGTGCGTTTAAAAGGTTGTGTTCAGCAGGTCAACAAACCTTTCCTTGTCTGTTGGCTGAGTCTCTAATAAGGTGTGTAGTACATGAGTTTTCTCTTGAGGCATGTGAGGTTTGCAGAAAGCTTTGTGTTAAAAGAGAGAGAGGCTTGAACTCGGTACCATTTGAAAAGAAACTCAAACATGAGAGCAGGGAAAACAACAATATTTAGGGAATTTCTTTTCTCCCATTTTAGGCCTGAAGCACACTCTCCTTTCCTCAGACTAGTCCAGTGTTTAAACTCGCCTGAATTTCCTTTTGGGTTATGTTCCAACTCATTTCACTGTTGTAAGCATGCTAGACACTTGAAGAAATTCATGCCTCTGTACGTACTTTTCCTCAAAGCTGGAATGCCCCCTTTTTTCCAACTTACTCACCTTTTGGGGGTAGCTCAAAAAGAAAATTTTGTGGCCCTGGCTGGTGTGGCTCAGTGGATTGAGCACAGGCCTGTGAAGCAAAGTGTCGCTGGTTCGATTCCCAGTCAGAGCACATGCCTGGGTTGTGGGCCAGGTTCCCCAGTGGGGCACACGTGAGGGGCAACTACACATTGATGTTTCTCTCCCACTCTTTCTCCTTCCCATCCTCTCTCTCTAAAAATAAATAAATACAATATTTTTTAAAAACCTCTGTGAACTTAGAAGCCATTGCTTTGCCTTATCTGTTTTACCTCCCAATAAGTTATAGCATTTGACAGCCTAGAATTCTAAGTCATAGTTTATCTCTGCTTCCCTGTTAGAATGGGAGGTACTTGAAGGCAGGAATGTTATCTCGTTCATCATATGTGTTTCTCTTACGCCTGGCCCAGTGCCCAACACAGCATCATAGATACTCAGTAAAGGATAATGGTGAAGTCCTTTGAGCTCCAGTCACCTATCATTTTAAATACAAAATCAGGTTGCTATTCACTTACTATCATTTGCTCCTAGTTGAGTAAAAATTTAATGTAGATACTCTCCCTTGAACTGAGAGAACTGGTCATTTAACATGGGTAATTTGTATCAAGCAGCAGTTAGATGTGTGTTCTTATTTTCCTGGAGCTCACAATGTATGTGAGTTGACAAGATGTGTGTGTGTGTGTGTGTGTACACACATACATACATGTGGTTCACTTACTCTTCCAACAAATGCATACTGAGTGCCAACCACAGGCTTGGAGCTGCACTCAGCTCTGGAGATCAGGGTGCGTGTGCCACAGTGCCTAACCTCCCCACGTAAACACCAATGCAGTGCATGCGTAGTGCAGAAACAAAGTAAGATAACGTTTTGATACGCAGAGAGAGGGAGCATATTAACAAGAGGGAAAAATAACACAAGGAAAAGTGAGAAGTTGAAAATGAGCATGGCATTTACAAGGAGACTGACAAGACAGAAGGCTGTAGAGAGAAATTGGGGGCTAACAACAAGCTGTGAGCACAGGAATTTTACTGGGCACTGCAGGAATGGAGAGCTGTGAGGGATATTTAGTGGAACCTGATTCAGCAAACACTCGTCATTTTCTGACGGTACCGAAAGTACTGTGCAATGTATTATGACACATTCAGAGATTTTTTTTTTAAGAAAAGCTTGAGATTTTTAAGAGTCCAGTGAGAAAATCAGAACATATCTGTAACATAATATGACCACTATATACTGCAATAAGCCCATGATAATATAATGGAAAACTTATTCATTCCTTTTGAGATCTGAGAAGACTCTGTGGAAGAGAGGGGATCTGGGCTACAATGGAGTAGTTTGGGCATATGAGGAAGCACATCCGGGTGAGTGTAACATCAACAGGCCGAGGATTTTAAGTATTTGCAGTGTGGGGGTCAACTAAGGACTTGCAAATAAGGAAATGAAAAGAGAAAAGATTTGTCTTTTTTAGGAATATAGTTCTTAATTTGTGTAATATATTTTAATGTAAATGTGGATCACATTATGGTTTATATCTTATGGATTAATAGTTGAGTTCTTTGTGTAACTTTTCTAAAAGCTATCAAAGCAGCTGGGTACAGAAATATTCCCTGAGCCACTAACCCTTTCATTAAAGTGCACCAAAGAATATTTTATTTTTTGATTATAGAGAGAGAGGAAAGGAGAAAAGGAGGGAGAGCAGAAGAAGCATCAATTTGTTGTCCCACCTCTTTATGCACTCATTGGTTGGTTCTTGTATGTGCCCTGACCAGGGACTGAACCCACAACCTTGACATATCGGGACAATACTCTAACCAACTGAGCTACCCAGTCAGGGTGGAAAAAGACTTGTTTTGTCTCTTTAAACATGGTATTATTTTTGTGTCCTATATCTAAGTTCAACATTGGAAATGTTTGTAGGTCTGTTTCTTCTATAATTTCTGCTGGTTCTTGCTCATAATACATTATTTCCATGTGTCCGTAGTAATTTTATTTATTTTTATTTTTTTACTGAAAGTGACTGGCGTTCCTTGGAAAACTGTTTGTGAGAATTTCTGGGGGCCTGTGATGAAGGTGTCTTCTTCTACAAAAATTCATTCTGCCAGGCAGGCATCTAAAGAAATCACCAGTCTGGAACTGTTTTAAACTAAACTCAAGATCCAAAGATTTTTTTTAAAACCATACTAATAATGGCAATTTGGGTTGTAAATCTGCAAAAAGGATCACCTGCAGTTTTAGCTTCTCCAGACTATTTTTCTGCCTCTCTTCTTCTGAATACCATGGTAACTTCCTTTGTAATGCCCTGGACATAGGTGTGCAGCCAGACAGTTTTAACTTCTGGTTCCCCATCAATGAGGGTCGTTTGGTAAGATGTCTCGACTTTACGGGGAAGGGTCTATGATTATTAAACTCCTCAGTTTAGGTCAGCTTTGGGTTTTTCCGTCTTGTCATGAGGCCATAAAAACTAAAGTTCATTCTCCAGCTTCTAGAAAATTCCCTCAAATAAAAATACATGTAAAACTACTAAGGACACATGAGGCTAAGGTACCATGAGTGAGAACCAGCAGAAATAATAGAAGTGTGAACTGCTCTGCTTATCACTCTGTGTGTCCACCTTTGTTTAAATTTCTCTGTATAAAAGCTTCTCAATAGCATTTCATTGTTTGAAGAAAATGATTTTTGTAATTTATCATGCATTTTTTATTGTTTTCAGTGAAAGATCAAGGTAGCCAGCCCTATTACATGAAGCAGAAGTTCTAGATTAAGATTTGTGTCTTAGGAAACTAGCTATGCAGAGGGTGTACTGGAGAGACAAGTTAGGTGGTGACCATAGTGATGCTAACGACAAGTAATGGGGGTCCAAACCAAGGCAGTTGGAGTAGAATCAGGGGAGCAATTAAGTTCAATTTTGGACCTATGTTCAAGGTACTGGTGGGCATCCTGGTGTACATATCTAATATGTGCTCAGAAAGATGTTTCTGGAACTCAAAAGAAAGGCTGAGACTAAAGACATATTTTTGCCATCTCCCTGGACAGAATGATTTAGGTCCTGCAATGGGAGCAGTACCCCCAGGACAGTTTGTAGAGTAGAAGAGAGGAGGACTAAAGGCAGACACTGGAGAAATGCCTACATGTAAGGGTCAGACCCAGGAAAAAAGTGCAGTCAGTGAACAAACCTGAGTAGGAGTGGCCTGAGAAGTAGGGAAAAGGACAGGAAGAACAGAGTGTCGTGGCACACCGTGGAGGGCAGCCTCGGAGGGAGGCAGAGGTCCTTCTTAAGGTGGTTGAAGATGAAAAGGGAGCACTAGGAAGAGGCTGCCGGCCTTGGTGCCCCAGTGAGCACTAAGGCCAGTGTGAGTACAGTGCAAGGGGAAGAAGCAGGACTGCAAAAGGTTGAGAAGAAAGTAGAGAAAAGGAGTATGTAAAGACAGTTCGTAGAGAGCCTGGGTTTTTAAAACACCTGGTGATAAAAGGCAAGAGAAAAAAACGGTGCCTCGATGATCAAGAAAGGTCATGGGACGATGGTCTCAGGATTAGTCGAATCTGTAAGGAGCCCATCGACAAAGGGGAGAGATTTGAGGGTTGAAACGTCAAGAAAGCAAAAAGTATGCTGGTTGGACGTGGGCCCTGGAGGAGGCTGAGGAGGCATTGGGCCTTGACCAAAAGGCTTGACCGTGAGTCTGGGTTAGTGTTTCCCCTCCTGAGTTAGGAAACTTGAATGATCCCAGGTCAGATGAAGGAGATATCTTAAATAAGTGTTAAGAGATGGGGAAAATTTTGGTGGCTGGAGGAGAGCAACATTTATCCCAGTGCATCTTTTAAGCAAGATGTGTGCCCCTTCCTTGTGTCCCTGCCCCCAAAAAAAGATTGTGAGCAACCAAAACGGACAGAATTCCCTGGATTTGTGATTCAGCTAATATGAAAAGCCGGTAAGGTGACATCCCAAAGTATTCTCTAGGATGCCTTTCCTGTCGTCTCGCTTGGTCATTGCCCCATTCTCCCACTGCACCCAGACTGGTCTCACATGTCCCCTTCCTCCCTCCTGTAGTAGTGCGTGTCTGTGGTAGACTGGCACTGTGTTTGTGTCAACTTGGAAGGGAAGCTAAATATCTCAGTCTACTTTTGTGAACAGGGAGGTATTGTTTTAACCAGCAGGTATTCAAACAATATTTATCAACTTGGAGAGAAACAGGAAATTTAGAATATTAAGACTTTGAGGAGAAAAGGATATGTTAGGCTGTGAGAGTGAGGGGTGCGAACTGGAAGTGTGAAAACCAGTTAGAAATGCCGGATGACGGTGACAGTCCTACCCTCATCGGCTTGCTGAAGGTCTGTTGAATGAGACAAGAAAGGTGGGTGCCACAGAGCTGTTTTAGGAAGTTTATTAGACGAGGCCATCAGAGTGGAGAAGAGTATTTCAGTAAAAGAGAGGGAAGAGCATGAGAGAATGGTTATGATGACAGATGAGGAACTTGTCAATAAATTATTCTGTGAAAGTCTTCTTGTTCTCTTGGATTGGTAAGACAAAGGCTAGACTTGGGTTCAGAGAAAACTAACCTCAGACAGTGGCCTGAAGCCAGTGAAGAGCCAAGCGAGGATTACTCCTGACCCTCTTTGTCCAAATCCCACCTCCTTGGAAATGTGTCTGTACATACCATTCGTAAGGGGTATCCAGGATTTGCCAAGAATCCCTGCCCTCAATTTGCCATTTCACAGAGGTGGTTCACTTCACTCCATTTGTCCGGGTACTGTGTGCATGAAAATGTCTCCCTTGGGCCTCTTCTGGTTCATCACAAAGTCTGTCACATAGAGCGCTGATCTGCCTGCATAGACAAGAAGGGCAGCAACTATGGAACAGAGAGTTTGGCAGAAACTTCAGCAAGGAAGCATCCAGGATGGCGATCTGAGTCATGGCCAGATGTCAGGGAAAAGACATTTCCATCACACTGCTGGTAATAATTTCGGTTGCAGCCTCTCTCCTTCCTGCAGGTTTGCAAAGATTTTCCATTTCAGGGGAGATCTCTGCAGCTCTTCCTATTAGTAGTTTAATGAGAAGACATTATGTTATGAGCGTGTTATATTCACAATTAGGTCTCCTTGATGAGTATTTAGGTTCAGAGTCAAATCGGAGGAATCCGCTTTTTAATTCATAGTCATTGGCTTAAAGTTGTGTAATGAAGGGTGTGTGTGTGTGTGTTTCTTTTTGCATTTGAAATAAATGTGGAGAAGTGTATGGCAACCATTTTCCTTCTTTCTCCATCAAAACCTGGAATATAAATATGGGTGTGGAAATTAGACCAAGGCCTAAAAACTGCACTGATTCCCAACCCCCACACACATCCCCTAACCAGCGTGAATGCCAGGCTCTCAGAAAGGATGCAGGGCCCGAAGGAGGGCCCTCCTCGGAGGCAGAGGATGTTTGGAATGCTAGCGCAGACAGGCCTGTCCTCCTGCAGCTCCTTCAGCGTGGATTTCTGTGTTCTTTTAAAAAGATAATTATTTTGGAAAAAAAAATCAGAGTCTCTTTCCTGCTTCATGTTTGAAAGCCCAAACGATGCACTTTCTTCTTAAAAGAATTGTAACTCCAAGTAAAGACTCAAGCCTGTGGAAGTTACTGAAGGAATGATATGATGAAAGTATTATTAATTTTACTGGACCCACGGGACTGAATTTGTCTCCTCACTTCCAGGTCAGGGCTCTCCCTACTACATCCCATTCCCAACATTTTCCTAGGTACACAGGGGACAGCAAAGGAGGACTCACTCTGAGAATTTTTCTGTGCTTCAGGGCAAGATGGTTGCGATCTACTTAAAATGAAAAAAATTAATAGCCTCACCAGATATATTTTATTTATTTCTTTTTTAATATTTAATTTAATTGTTGTTCCGCTACAGTTTTCTGTCTTTCACTCCCATGCCAGCCCACCCTACCAGTGCTCCCCACCTCCCTCCCATTTCCACCCCCCTTAGTTTGTGTCATGTGTCCTCTATACTTGTTCCTGTAAACCCTTCCCCTTTTCCCCTGAAATTCCCTCCCCTCTCCCCTCTGGTCACTGTCATATTTTAAATGGTAGACTTGATGTGTATAATACTTGACTCCCTTCTACAAAAGAAAGTCATCCTTTCTGCTTTTGAAAGCTCCTGTCGTGACCAAAGAATGTGAGCGTCAGAGACCTTCTCTCCATCTCTGAGCTCCGCTGCACCGTGGAGCTGCCAGCACTGCTGGTGGTGCCTCTGAGCCCAGGGGTGAGCAGAGGGGTAAGGGAAGTTTGGGGACCGGGCCTGGGAAGCACCCACTAAAGTCAATTCGGACTTCCGTAGGGAGAGTGTGGGATGAAACAACAACACAAGCATGCACTTAGAGGCTGTCAGTAACAGGCTTTGCCAGCATTTTTGAGAAGTTTCAAACCAACCTCAGGAAGTACATAACCCCAAGAACACTGAGAGAGAGACGATGGCTCTCAGTCAGCCTCAGTTTCTAGCTGGATTTGGGAATCACCAGTGTGAAGACCACAGAACAAAAATACAGGAACCAGTAATGTTTCTCCTTCTAAGAACTTAGGAGTTTAGATTTGAGAAAATTATTTGAAATTATTTTAACTTAGTAGCTCTTGATTTTTTTTTTTTTTACTAAGAACTCAGACTTCAGATTCCTCAACTCATGTAACCAAATTTGTCTACCAGCAACGCAGGGGCAATGAGGGTCAAGATTCAGTAAGTCATGGCCCGGGTGGTCTCTCTTGAGCAAATACACAATTCGTGCTGGGCTTTTGGGAATGTTGAAGCCTAACCTTATTGGGAATTCTGATTTAAACTGATGTCTGCATTTTAGAAGATGTGGAAAATAAGGTTCGTAGGGATGAAATGACTTCCTCCAAACCGACACAGCTCCTTTGCAGCAAAACTGGCAGGAGCGCAGATCTCCAAGCAGAGTCGGGGCAGTTTCCTGATGCCGCTGGCTGCCCATGGTGCTTCCCAGAACACGGGGCTGAGAGTACACAGGGATGCCTTTCCCAAAGCATGGGTGGATTTTCTCAGTTTTACATTTTTCTCTCATAAAACAGTGCATTTATTTTATGTTATTTTTCCATCACCATTTATCCCCCCTGTACCCTCTTGTTTTTTATTTTTATCTTTTTAATCATTGATTTTAGAAGAAGGAGAAAGGGAGAGAGAGGAAAACAAACATAGACGTGAGGGAGACATCAATCATTTGCTTCCCGTATGCACCCTGACCAGGGTCTGAACCCACAACCTTTTGGTGTACTGGATGACGCTCCAACCAACTCACCCACCAGCTAGGGCCCCTCTTATTTTTTTAAGCTTTTGCTGACCGCTACCGCTCATCTTCTCAATAATAAGATGAATGAACAAATGCAAACATTAATTTTAAAAAACTCAGAAACGGTTTCTCTTTCCTGGGCATGTGCTCAAAATTGTGCTTCAGTATTTCAGGCATACCTTATCCTTCCTTTCTAGCAGAATTGCTTAGTGTCCTATGATAGAATTAAATATAACAGTGTCAGAGCTTCCATGTGCTCTAAAATGTGAACAAGTTTGAACTCACAAGCCATGGTGTAAGATACAGCCAGATTCCTTCAGGTTTCAACCCATGTAAATGAATGGAATTATATTATAGTTCATACCCTGCCTCTAGCCAAGAAGGGTGTACAACTTCTACCAACAAATCCATCCAAGCCAATCTGAAACTGTGCTAAATAAAAGAAGGCAATGCACTTTGGGAATTCTGTAAGCCAAATGCTATTTCCACACTGGTCACCATGGTGAACACAAATAAGCAAAATTGACTGAAATGGTAACAAGGAAGAGAGAAAATGTGCTTTTGATAGAATTTGACGTGTTCTTGTAATTATCAGAGTGTCAACTATAAAGATTTGTTGCAGCATCTAGTCACCAATGACTTGACCACTAACAGGGCTTCGATAATTAGCACAATAGACAAAGGCACGTACAGGCTATTTTCAATGGATAATGAGAAATAATATTAAGTGATAGGATATCCTGTATGTTTACATTATTTACCTTCGGAAAGAGCTCTGATTCTGTTTCAGAGCAAGTGTTGAGAACAAACTGGCATTTTAATCACTAAATGTACATCTGGGAAAATAGCTCATTCCTAATTTCTCAGTCGAGTTAGACAAGAGCTAATTGCAAAAGGATTAAAACCTTGAAGACTGCTTTGTTCAGCTTATTGTTTAGGGTTCCCTTTGGAGTGTGGATGATGTGTTTATTTGACATAATAAATACCACCATCCTCTTTGTTCCAGGAACCAGAAGGCTATGTGCTTGCCCAAGGAATTTCTCCATTGTTTATATGTAAGGAAACACTGCTCTGTTTTATTGGAGGGGCCATGGCAGCTTCTTTCTGAAATAGGGAATGCAGACGGCTGGCTTTCTCCACACACATCTGAGCAGAGAAACCAGAAAATGCCCTTCTGCACTCCAGTGCCTAGCAGCTCTCTGCTCCAGAGCAAGTCACTGAGAGGAGTGTGCTCTTCACTTAGGGACCCAGCGCTTTTCTTTGTGTTATTGGTGTATCCATTTGGGCCTCTGTTATATATTTCTTAAAGTATTAGATCAGAGTATTTTGGCATGTATCTTAGATCAAGGAAAGCTGGAAATCAAATAAAACTACTCAGTCAGCCAAAGTTAAGTGCCAGAACACTGAGGAGTAAGGTAACCACAAATTAGGAAGCCTGGAGTTTGAGATTTTTTGTTTGTTTGTTTGTTTTTAAATACACACCCTGCCACATGAGGAAGGCAGTTGTGCGGAATACATGCTTTGCAGTGACTCGGAGTGTGTGCAACAGAGCAGTCTTTCCAAACAGCCGAAAGCTCTATGCTCCCTTATGATTTCCAAAAGGTGCTCCTTAAATGGGCATAACTAATGGGTGATTGGCAAGTGAACAACAGAAGGCTGAGTCAGAGTGACCTACTGGAGCCAGAGAGAGAGAGAGAGAGAGAGTGTGTGTGTGTGTGTGTGTGTGTGTGTGTGAGAGAGAGAGAGAGAGAGAGAGAGAGAGAGAGAGAGAGAGAGAGAGAGAGAGAGAGAGAGAAAGGAGGAGCACTGGGCCAGAGCTGGGGGTGAAAAGAGGCTTGCAAGCTTAGCAGAATGTTTGAACAAGACAAAGAGCACTTCCAGCAACCAAATAAGGAAGTCAGTGCTGAAGGATTTCAGAATAGGAGTGTGTCAGAGATGCGAGGCCATCTGGGAGAGTAAAAATAAGCAAAGAAAAATGTCAAAGGATTTTTGTGTCACTTGCTAACACAGAACATATAGGGAAAATAGTTTCTCTGGGCTTTAGGCAGGGGTGAGAAATACAAATTGTCTCCCTCCCTTTGTGTTGGCTCTTTGTAGACATGTGCCTGAAGAGATGTTTAGAAACCCTTTGAACAGCTGAAATAATAAGCATTCTCTTGTTAAACGTGGAAAAATGCAAATTGTACATTAAAAGCACCGCAGCATTGCTTTTATGTATAATTTATAAAACTTTTGACCAAAGATGATGAAAGTTTCCTAGAAGCCACAAAAATATCTTGAATCCCATTTTCAGATGTGCTCTGAGCACTGAGTTATAATTGTGTCCTTTGAGGAAAGGCTTCCCTCTTAACAAATTAGTTAAATGCCTGTTAGACATATTGTCTGACTTAAATATGTTGATAGTTACTAAAGAAGTTGTCAAAGGAAGCCAATTAGGCAGAGAAACTCCCAGTGACCATTTTATTCTTCTCAGCCTCCTCTCCCAAACCCTCCGAAGGGGTAAATAGCATTCGTCAGCAACAATATGAATTAACATTGATTTTATTTTGATACTTTTTTTGTAGTATGGGTAGAGGAGGACAGAAGGTTGGAAAAAGAATTTCAGGATACCCCTAGAAACAACTTTTTGTATCACACAGCCAACATACAGCAATTCTCGCCATTAACCAAGAAATCGATTTATTTATGTTGACAGCTAGGAATAGATATAGGGCATTCATCCTGGGCCAGCATTTTGGGGATTTTTTTCTTTTCTTTATTGCTGACACCATTACAAATGTCCCCATCCCCCGACCCCAACCCACCACCACCCAGCCCCTGCCCGCCTTCCTTCTGGCCATCCCCACACTGTTGTCTGTGTCTGTGAGTTGTGCGTGTATGTTCTGTGGCTACTCCCTTCCTCAAAAACTTTAAATTTCTGGCAACTTCAAGTTAGGCAAGTGAATGAATCTCCCCTTCTGCTCCCACCCCATATACACAATTGGATAGCCCAGACTTGAATCAGAAACTGCCAGGATACTCACTAAAGGTAAATAGAGTTTGAAGAGAGAGCTGCCTGGAGGGCAAAAAAAAGGGACACCATGGTGCCCAAAGAATGACCAACTGCACTGAGGTGATCCCAGAATGCAGTGTATTCTGGTTGCAAAAATAACTGCGCCCCTAACTTTGGATATAAGCCCTATTTAATAAGCCACGTTATTACCCTTTTTGGGAAACTGTCAGCCTTAGGAGAAGATGTTTATCATCACTTATAAAATATTGAATTTTTTAAGAAAGCAATTTAACAATAAATGTCAAAAGTTATACAAACAGCCTTTGACCCCAAAATCATACTTTTCAGTATTTGTCCTGAGGAAGCGATTCAAAAGAGGAAAAAAGGTGTTTAAGCCTGAAGATGTTCACTGTAGCATATTGTACAATTTCAAAAGAAAGAAAGACACCGAACAGCCAAAGAACACAGCATGTTAATCCTGTTCTCTCGATGAATGGAATATTATGCAGCCACTAAAACCAGGAATGATTACAACTGTGACGGAAAGCTCATTAATGATAAACAACATAATGATGCTGAAAGTTAGTTTGTAAAATTGCACACGTTACACTTTGAAGACTGGAAAAGAACATGGGCAAAATAATAGTGTTGGTATATTATGAATATGGATACTTTCAGGGCCATTATTTTATGTTTTCATAATAAACACCTTTTTAAAAACACATGAAAAAAAACTAAGAGGCAATTTCTAGAGTAAGAAAGAACTGAGGCTCCAGAGTTTATCTGTTCGGCACATGTAATGTTCTGTTTGCACAGTTAATGATATTATCACAGACTTTTGAGTTAGAGGCCTTCTTCGCTGAATTACTATGTCGATTATGTCGTAAGAGCATAGCTAGCTGTAGTTCTCCGAGAAAAACAAGCTGAAACATCAGAGTAGTTTTGTGTGATCTTTCCAGGGTAGCTCTGGTTAATGAGAGGGAAGCAGAGGCTGGTAGTCCAAGATTCAAAAGCCTCCCCAGCACTGCCCCACTTTAAAGAGAAAATAGAGAGTACCCACCCAAGGGTCTCCTTCTCAAAGCGCCAGACAGCACCCGGTCACAAATGTTGATGTCCAGAGCTCCTAATTCTGACCTCAGCCCTCAGCGAGAGCAGGCCATTTAACCTTTCAATGCTTCGGTTTTCACGGTCGCTCTGCTATTGAAAGTAATTAGAAAGACTTCCAAGTATTTAGAAAGCACATTGCATAAATCAGCTCATTGGAATCATTCTATTTACAGGAAAAGTTATTGGAAACTTAGAACAATGCAGAAATTATTTACATACCTAGGTGTTAAAAACCAGAGATACAGAGAAATAAATATATCCTTATATAACTTTAATGATGATTAGCTGTTTAATAATTACAGATGTTAGATGTTATCTCATCCAACCCCTGTAGTGCAGACTTGAAAACTGAGACACAGGATTTGCAGTGAATTGTACAAGATCTCACAGTGAGTTAACGGTGGAGACTTTGTTGAATATATTTAAGTCCCCAATGGATGTTTTTCCATCCAGTGTCTACTTATTGCCCTTCCCTTCTCCCTCCCCTCCTGTGGTGCATTTAAATCTCACTTCTGTCAGTCTTGTTTTGATAGCTAGGAGTTTAAACAGCTTTAATCCATATTATTATTGACTTAGTCAAGGTGATACCTTAACCATTTGCTTCATCTAGTTACTTATTTAGAATACAAATTCCTCGATGGCACCACGTGGCCATGTGTTTTAGTGACAGCGACAGAAATTGCTGAACTCACTGGCGGCAATACCACGTGCGCTGTGCCAAATCATTCATACTTCGTTCACTCCTCACAGCGGCTCTATGAGGTGTGTGGTCTCATTGTTTCCACTTTACACAGGAGGAAACTGAGGCACAGAGAAGTTAAATGAGTTTCCCCAAAACACAAAACACCCAGCAAGTGACAAAACCAGGGTTCAGACACAGAGCATGAGCTCTTAAATATGAAATCATTCTACTTCATAGATGTGTAGTGAAATCTTTTGAGAATGCACTTAACGTATCACAAGTAGATGACAATTCTCTTGAAAATGTTGAAGGATAGGAGAAAGAACATCCATCTTTAACTCAGAAAAAAAATAATGGGCTTCAGGATATCTAAGCCAAGTATCCAGGTGGTAATTTGTCAGTCTGAATATGACAGTGATAATTACAGACAGCTCCCAAAATCACCTGCAAAAAAACTGGAGGCAGACATGTGTACTTTAAAATATTATGTATAATATCAATGAAGGACTCTAATGAGACTATTCTTACGTACGTATTGGGTGGGTCTCAGTTAAAGTTGTTGAGTAATGGATGTCTCTGTTTTCTTGGATTATGGGTTCTGCCACATCGGCAAAGAAAAGACCTGGCAGGTCAGAGGCTCTGTTTGCCCGCCGCATCCTGGTCCCAAACACGGCAGGCACAAAGCTGCACGCACAGTCGTCAGCTCTCCCTCGCAGGGTGGGGGCGGGCCCCAGCAGGCCTCCGGTCTGCTCTGGCTTTCTCCAGCCTCAGCTGTCTGGTATTAAGGTGAGTATCCATATAAAGAAAGGATGTGAGGAAATGACCTCTCTTCATTTCATCCCCTTCCCCAAACCAGTGGAAAATGGACCAAATAGAAGCTATTATGTCTATGGGCCAAATAGTGCTGAAGGGGAAGCTAGAAATGAACATTCTAAAGCAGAATCTTGGCCAGACTATGTCTAGTAAATTGAGTTGATTGTGGGTTTTTTTGTACCTTAAAATAATGGGATACTAAGGTTTTTTTGACATGCATCCCCTTTAGTAAAATATTGTGTGTGTATACTATTATGTATTATATATAATATACACACATATATGTATGTGAGTGTATATATGTATCTATACCCATATATGTCTATGTAAAATATAGACATATATTATGCATTATTACATGTACTATAAAATTTACATAAAGATAGAAAATTTTAAAGGTTAAGATAAAGAGAAGTTGTAATGTTTTTTCTCTCACTTTTGAATGGATTATCATTGAAGACCATTGCTCTGTGTAATAGCCCAACACTCATTTCAAGAGTTGTTACTAAAGTCCCACACCCTGGTCAAGGTGGGTGACCTTCAACCTGATCCCACAATCATGGCTGAAGAGATCATGCCATCCAACTCCTCCACTGAACAGATGAGGAAACCATGAAATTAAGGAACTTTTGCCTAAAGACCTCATTTCCAAGAAAACTCGGGACCTGATGAGATCTTTCATATATTTAAAGTCTAGTATACTGGAACTAAGAGAGTGTGTCTTCGGTGTTCTCACCTCACACACACACACGCATGGGGTAACTATGTGGGTTCATGGATATGTTAATTTGCTTGACTGTGGTAATAATGACACAGGTATGCTTATATCAAAGCACACTGTACACCTTGAATACATACAATTTTTATATGCCAGTCATACTTTTTAAAAAGCTGGAAAAGTCAGTATGAAATAGGTATGTGGCAGCAATGAACCAAGTTTAGGAATCGTTTTACCAAATAGAGGTGTTTTTTGTTTGGGGGTCGTTTTGGGGTACACTGTAGCAAATGTGCTCTCTTCTTCCCATGAACAAGATGAAACTGGAAAAGAACTCTAGGAATTTAAAAGGGAAAAGTAGAGCGCTTTGCAGCTGTGATTGAAGGACACCACGGTCCGTAAATGCTCAGGGAAGGGCGGCATCGGGATGAGAGCGGGTGACCCGGGAAGGAAGGGGGCTGTGCTCTGAGCTGGATTCACATACTCCCACGTTGCAGCCTTCAGCCTGGCGCTCACTCCCTCTTCACACGCAAAGAAGCCCAACTTCCGAATGCTGCAGGGATTTCTGTTCAGCCTTATAAGGGTAACCGAATGAATTAACTATTGTGCTCCACCTCCGTTTCGGTAATTCACTCTCCGTGGGCAGTTTTATTTCCCCAGATGTGCAGTTTGTTCACAAAGCAGTTATGAGTAACTAACTCGTAAAAGAAATGTCCAAATGAATGAACAACTGCAAAGCACCTGTTGTTAACAGCTGATTTTTGTCTCCTCACTTAGATTACAAACAGCCTGAGAATAGGAGCCAGGGTTTCCTTCATTTAAAAACTTGGGACACCTACAGACTTAGGTTCACACAGAAAACGACCAGATGGTAAAACCTGTCTTTATGGCCAATGAAAGGAAAGAGGCATTCAGGCAAACATCAGCTTCATAAAACTAGGGCTGTGTTGTGATTGTCATGGGCCCTAGGCACTTTTGTCTTTGTAGGTCCCTTTCTTAATTAAAAAAAAATAGAATTCTATTTTACAACAGCATTAGTGTGAAGAGGAATAAAACCCAAGCTGGATTCATTATTATACAATTATCCTTATAATATTCATTTACATTCATTTTCTTTCCTTCTGAGCTTAAAAATATTTGAAATTTAAAGTTTCTGTGGGCTGCCAAAAATGTT
Source organism: Carollia perspicillata (assembly GCA_004027735.1). Lineage (NCBI taxonomy): Eukaryota > Metazoa > Chordata > Mammalia > Chiroptera > Phyllostomidae > Carollia > Carollia perspicillata. The sequence goes on along the minus strand of PVKM010012552.1, from coordinate 14,022 downwards.
GTGGGTGCTAGTTCTGCTCCCGCTGTGACTGATGGGTGGCCCTGATGAAGGTGACGGGTGACAGGGGAGGTGACACTTCATAGACTGCACCTGGCCTCCCCTCTTTTTACCCTCCTTATAATACTGAGCATTGCGAGTCCCTTTAACTTTTTTCTATGTCTCTGGATACTTCTCTCCAAGCAACCAGTGGCTCAAGCATCCCTTTCTCCTGAAGTCACACTGCCCTAGAAAAGCCAGTGTGTGCCCCCAGCCAGCGAGCCCTGTGGGAGGGAGAACTCTACTTTCTAAATCTTACTTTTTCAACTTTGTTCAGAAATTGCATTGGAAAACCTGGCATTCTCTAGGGCTGCTTCTGGGAGGTTCCTTTGGCCATTGCATGATGACCGCGAGGCAGGTGACTAAACCCAAAACGAAGTCCTCTCAGTGATGCCGAAAGACTGTGCCTTTGTTCTCAAAAGCGGAGTCCACTGGAGAGGATAGTTTTCGTCAGACCAGTTCATCCATTGCTGGGACACAGGGCTTTGTTAAGTGCCATACAGTGGGCAAACAAACAAGGGAACAATGACACCGAAGTATGTCAAGCTTAGCTTGCACCACCCACAAAGGATAGAACAAGGATGCTACCACCTACAAGCTAATGAACTGAATGCAACAATGGGCTGAAACGTGTATAGACCTGTTGCTAATAAATCAATGTGCAATGGGGCTTTTTAAAAATTTTAAGATAATGATTAGCAAAGGGCTTATTTTAAGGAGACAAAGGGCTCAATTTAGTCTTTATTTATGGTTGCTATCATTTTTCTTCTGTTGAAAACTTTATGTTCTAAGTCTTTTTTTGTCAACTTTGCTCAAAAATTACGTTTTTAAAACCAGTGCTGCCTGTAATTTCCCTCAGTGTAGTCTTCTTTCTTTGAACTCTATTCATGTGCCACGATTTATTGCATATTATAAAGGACATGGTCATTTGAAAACATTTAAATAGGCCACTAGTTTCTTTTAATATAACAGATTGAACCAAAGTTTAATTTGAAGAGACTCTTGATTTCCCATAAAGTGATCAAATTACCTCAAAATTAGTTAACTCTTTCTAACATAACTGAAAACAAGCAGAAAAATATGATATACTGATATTCGAATGATCTCAATTCTTCAGAACAATGGGAATATTTTTTTACATCTAATGGGATCTTAGGTAAACATCCTGATTTTTTCTCTGAAATCTAGTACTTCATTGTGTCAGAGGCAACATAGTATATTCACTTAATGGGCCCATAATGAGCAGTATCGATATTATGTTAATTATTTTAACTGTCAATCGTGTATACTATACATCACATAAAGTTTTTCTTTAACTACTGTTACAAAAAATTTCATCATAAGGGGCTTAAGGGGCTTAAGATCTACATCCAGGGAATTTTCCAATGTATAATGCATTCATTAAATTTCTGTTTTTAAAGAAATTTTAATTGGAATATATGACTTTCCCTTATTCTCTCTCTCTTCTCATTCCCTGTCCATACCAGAGTCTAGATTTGCATATTTTATCGTGTCAAAGACATATACTGTAAAATATTCTCAACAGTCCTCTCAGGAGTTGGATATCTTCACTAGAAACCCTTTCATTGCAGCACCCCAGCCAATCCTGTGTATTTCCCGAATGAGAAAAACTAAGTGCTTCAGATAACAAAATCTTATTCATTTGAACCACGGCATTTGTGTATTAATCCAAGGGAATGGATGCTCGAGTGTAGGGTGTGCTGGATTTGGTAGAGGGATGGTTTCAGGGTTAGAGAACATAGGCCTGATTCCCTTCTTCCAACCCACATGGCTGCCCATCTGTATCCTGTTGGAGTCCATGGTTTCCTTTACATTGGAATCATCATTCCAAGAAAGGCCCCCAACACCTACAGCAGCTCTATTACCAAGGTAGTTTTGCTTCCTATATTTCTGAGAGCAGCTGTAGCATGAGAGCTGACGTGTGTTTTTAAAGCATCTAAATGTGTCTATATGAAGTGCAATATTGATTCCTTGTTACGGTATTACCATGGGTAACAGTATTAAGAGAATCAACTGAGTTCTGTGTCATCTCACCCATAACTTCATAAAATGCCATTAGAATTAATATATGTAAAGATGTGCAATCCTAAATGGATTATGTCATATTAGTCCATGATGAGTCATTATATTTATAAGACACAGATTAAGGTTTTTCTTATGCAGGTTAAAGTTAAACTCACCAGTCAGCTCATAGCAGTATTTCACCATTTACTCAGGAGAGTCAATAAAAAGGCAAATTGCTACTTGTAACTATGCCTTTCCAGTAATCCATGTGGAATCTGTGGATGATTCCATCAAAGCCAGCACAGCCCATTTGATTTGGAAAGGGGTACTTAACAATGAGTCAGATTCTTTCGTGGGTAAAGCAGGGCAGGTTTAGAAGCTGCCTTAGCTATTTCAGACCAAGCAGACATTTTTGTGCATGCTAAAACCTTGCAATAATAAACTACTGATTTACTGATGGAGATCTTAGTAGCCTGAGACTGTTAATGGACTTCCCTGGATATGTACTTTTAAAATTAAATGTATTAGGGTGACACTGGTTAATAAGATTATATAGTTTTCCAGTGTACATTTCTGTGATACATGATCTGTATATTGCATTGCGCGCCCACCACCCAAAGTCAAATCTTCTTCCGTCACCAGATATTTGACCCCTTTACCCTTTACCACCCCCACCTCCCCACTTCTCTCTGGTGACCACCCTGCTGTTGTCTGCATCTATGAGCTTTGTTTGTTTTCCTTCTTTGTTCATTTGTTGCTTTCAGTTTTATATCCCAAATGTGAATGAAATCATATGGTTCTTAACTTTTTCTATGTGAGTTATTTTGCTTAGCATAATACTCTTGACATTCATCCATGTTGTTACAAATGGCAGTATTTCATCTTTTCTTATGGCTGAGTAGTATTCCATTGTGTGTATATTTTTTACTCCAAATTTATCATCCCTGGACTTCTGGTTCTGGAGTTAACAGTTTATGTTATTGCTACATAATTTAGGTTATATAGCAATATGTAACAATTTAGGTTATTGCTACCTTTGAGATAGGTGCTTCATGTAGCAGCTGTGTGTCCTCAGGCAAGTTACCTAACCTCTCTGTGCTCACTGTCTTCCTCTATGAAGGCGGCATGATGGTAACAGCCATACCCGCCATGGCTTGTAGAGTGAGATAATTGGGACAATGCACGTGAAGTGATTGGTAGAGTGTCAACACAGACCAAGTTCAGATTATTATTTTTTACTCTGTCCCTAACTAAATACTGTTTTGTTTAAAAAAAAAGTTCCTGAGATACTATAACTTTATAAATAGACACATTAAAAGGAGAAGAAAATTTACCCTTACCTGCTACATCCCAAATAGGGTGTTAGGCACCACACAGGCAGCCTCTCTGTCTTCTCAACAGCAGGCCAAGGTAAACACCTCTTTCTCCATTTCACAGATGAGACAACAAAAGCCCTGTGAGTTTCAGGTCACCAGAAACAGCCTTCTGTTGACCCCAGTCCATCTGGCTCCAAAGCCCAGGCCCTTTTCAGGACCCCCTTCCTCTAGATTCTCTATTTGGGCACCTGCTAGCTCCAATTCTCTGATTCCTCTGGAATTGTTTTAGAGGTTCTGGGTTTTCTTTGCTCTCGCAAACTGTCTGTTTTTTTGGTCACAATTTCTTGGGTTTTCTTTACATTCCATGACCACAGACCTTCGGGTTATCATGTTCCCCTACATAGTATTTTTTATTTCCTCTGGGTTCTTAGTCACATTTGCCAAATACAGACAGTTCTGTTTTCTTTTTCCCTTATCCTTTCTTCCTTCTCTTAATAAAAAGTTATGTACAAAGAGCCAGAAAGTTACCTTGGCCAATGGAATACATTAATTTGTGTTTATGTTGAAAGTATAAATTGCCCTTGGAGGTTTACCCTGTCCCTCCACCCCTAATAATCTGTGTTCATAATCAAATAATGCACAGGGCTTGGCCTCCAGAAGACCCACATTTTTACTTTTAAAGGTGCCTCACTTTGGCTGTTGCTATCAAAATAAATATTCCATATAAAATGCTGCAATTAATTATGAAGAGTCGAAATCAATGTGCTCATTAAAAATATGAATAAAAGCTGATCTTAAACGTTCTATTCACAGAAACATTTTTCTGAAAATAATATTAGTTGGATCCAATATCGGGTAGAATCTGTAATTACTGTTTTTATAATCTTGTTCTTGTTTGCTGATTATGGTGAGGTGCCCTTGCAAATGTAGTATCGAGGCCATTTAACCAAGACTCTGTGCCTTTGAAAGATGTAACAAGAGGTAAATCAATGGGTTTTTTAAAATAATATCAAAGCACCAGAAATGAATGGAAATAGATTCTTCTTCTGAACTGATGTCAGAACATGTGTTATACATCCCATAGATCACTCAGAGGAAATACATAGCAACACCTCCTGATAGAGAATGTGCCACTCCAGAAGCCAAGAATCTTCTAAAAAAATCACAAGTTTTTGATAATTTTCATTAAAATATTATTTTAAGCAAAGCTCCTTCTCCTGCTACGTGTAAATAAAAGGAGTGAAAAATACAAATTTTAGCTTTAGTTTATATGTTCGAAAAGCATGGCTGGGCAATGTATACTTGTGCTGGTGGCTTTTCTAATGGACATTTGGCAAGTAGACATTTACTTGACTTGCTAAAACATGATTACCTATGGCGAGCATTTTTGAGATAGGTGCTTTGTAGTACCTGCCAAGAATTATACAGCTGTATATCTGTTTCTATGTCTGTTCAGTGAATACCATTTGTTTTCAGTTGTCTTTTGTCATTTTACTTTTTAACCCCCTGTATTTCACATTTTTCATTTGTGAGAGAGAGAATATGAGGAGAATAAAGGAATGATTTTAAGGATTGCCTCCACCTATTATACACTCTCCCCTGAACAACTAGAAAACTGAGCAAATGACTTCATCTCAAATTGGTACACAGACCTATTGGTACTGGTAAGAGGTCTGTGAGCCAAAGCGTGTCATGGTGAAGCTAGCAGTGGGAGTTCTAAAACAGACCCTCCACCACACTTCCAGTGAGGCCAGAGAGAGTCCCAGGAGTGCAGCCCCTGGCACACTCGTTCACCACCCCTTTCATCTCAGCCGAAAGCCTCGGAACTCTTCAGTTTTAGCTCAGGGAGAATGAAGAAAGAACAATCGAAAGAGAAGGTTCTTTCTTGATCAGCATGTGCAACGTGCACGAGGAGAGAGTGTTCTTTTTCAGCTTGGCAGGAAGTCCTATCAGTGCTTCTACTGATAAGAATTTTCACAATTGTGGGACTTGCCAAAGCAATAGCTAAGATGTATCCGTGCCTCCCACATTTCTTGCATACATCTTTAAGAGTTGAAAGCAGTATAATATTTCATGTTTTGCGCCAGTTCCTTAAGTCCTCCTGGACCTGAGGTCTGAAAAATGAAAACTGGTGCACATGAATGCGTCTTTATGGGCTGTTGCGGCAGGAATAAGGCAGAGATGGCAGATCTAATGGGACATCCTTCTTTTGCTGCCACTTGAGTCTAAAGGAATTGGATAGGTTTTCCTGGCAGTTAGTCAGCTCTTCCAGTCTGTTCCATCCTAGACACACTCCCATGGTATGTAAACGCTTGAAGAGGTAATAACTCATGCTTATCTATTTTATTCTTCTGTGCTTATGTTCAGAATGGACTTCTAAATCATAAAACCACAAAATTTAAGAACTATAATTTTAAATTTATTAAATTAATTCCATTATTGTGGAAATAAGAAAACCCCAGAGTTCCACAGTTAATGGCACAGACTGATAAGTCCTAACTCATTTTATTTTTTTAAAATTTATTTTTATTTAAGTATAGTTGGTATACAATCACATATTGATTATATTAATTTCAGGTGTTCAATATAGTAATTCAACATTTTTATACCTTAAAGTGTGATCACCCCACTAGTTCTAGTGATTATCTGTCACCTTGTAAACTTATTACAATATTGTGACTATATCCCCCTCCCCTTTGCACCCATTCCCCACCCCCTCTCTTCTGGTAATCATCCCTTCGGTCGCCTTCTATGAGTCTGTTTTCCTTTTGTTTTCTTTTTAGATTCCACATATAAGTGAAATCACATGGTCTTTCCCTGCCTGACTCATTCACTTAGCATGGGCCCGCCGGACCCACCTGTGTTGTAGCAATTGGCAGGGTTACATTCATTTTTACTGCTGTGTAATGTTCCATTTTGTGTGTATGTGTATATTCTATCTTCTTTATTCACTCATCTATTGATGGAAATGTTGCTTCCATAGCTTGATAATTGTAAATAATGCTGCAGTGAACATAGGGGTGCATATTTTTTCAAATCAGTGTTCTTATTTCTTTTGGATAACTACCCAGAAATGGAATCACTGGGCCATATGGTATATCTGTTTTTAGGACTCCTTCTTCATTATCTGACTGCAGTCTGTAAGGAAACCCTGTGATGTACCAAGTGATGCTTTTCTATGGCGCTAGTGGTCATTTAACACAGAACTGAGCCAACTAAAAATTCAAAAATCGGCAAAGTTAAACAGTGAAGTACTGAGGGTTTTTTTGTTCACCTATCATCATCTCAAAAATTGAAAGGATGAAAATGCCTTATGTTGTGTGTGGCTACTATATATTGTAGCTAAAATATATATATCTACATTGCAGAATCATATGTAAATGATCTAACCTATGTTTAAAACATGTTCAAATACATATACACAAGTCTGGAAGAGTGGACTATTAGTGTTAACAGTGTTTATCTCTGAGGGTAGAATTTCAGAGAGACATCCACACTGGAGTTACTGCTTGAATGTTTCACAGACATAATTTAAGCTAAAAATTGAATAAAGCTATTTCAGAAAGATAGGGTCAGGCTGTGAACCTAGAAATCCTACTGTCTGATATTAATGATGAAGGTAGGGGTAAAATTACTAGGCTGTTTAAACACAGTCCACTATTATTCAAATCTAGTTGACATTGATTGGTATTTACTTGGGGACCATTGTGCAAAAAGGCCTAACACAGTAATAGGTGTTCAAAATGTGAGATATTAGCATTCATCCATCCATCCATCCATCCATTCATGCATTCATTTCGTTGACAGTTTATCGTGTGTGGAAGGGGTTCGGTCCCACCGGCCAAGGAGCAGACAGTGTGGCTGGACATACAAGACAGCAGTGACGGTGGTTTAGTCTGCTGACCAAGCTACTGGAGGATGCTGCAGTGAGCGAGGGGTGTCCTTCACTAAGTGTGTGAAAGGAGGTTTCTGGTCTGGACTTCGGGTGAAGCCCACGTAATTCACAAGTCTTACATAGGAAACTGATTTTGGAATCAATGAGTCGATTTCTTCCTTTAAAACACTTCTGTAGACATCCTCATTGTAGTAAATGCACACAATTGACTCAGATCCTCTAGTAGTTTGTGACAGAAGAACGCAGGACAAAGGGCAGCGTTCCTAAGAAGTTGCTAAATCAGAAGGCTACACTTCTTACCCTAAGGGTCCTGAATTTAGTTACTCATTGAGACACAGATCAGATTAGATTAGATTAGACACAAATCTAATTAATGGAAATCTAGAAGTTATTCTTTCATTCTGTACGACACCTGCAAATCCTCAGCACCCAGGTTAAACAGGAGCAGCCGAAGGGAGCTGGACCTTCCCACTCCACCTTCCCCTCCCCCCCTGCAACCCCACCTTGCCCTGCCCCGCCCCGCCCTGCCCTGCCCCACCCCTCCCCACCCCTCCCCTCCCGCCCTTATCATTCCTCAGGACTCCTTCTCTTCCACTGTGAGCATTCATTCCTTTACCCTCCATGCTGCCCTGGAGTCAGATTTATTGGACACTACGTTTTAGTCTATAGAGGAAAAAACACAATCACGACTCATCCTAACATGCAACCAAAATTTCTGTTGGTCTAGAAAAAAAGTTAAAAGTTAAATGCTTTCCCGTTATCAATTTTTGAAAGTTCCGGGAAAGACCCATTCATCACTTAGCTGCCCAGGAAGGGGTTTGAGACCAGAAAAAGGGAGGGGCTTGATTAGGAGGAGGGCGCGGGGAAGCTTGCGCTAAACTGGGGGCTGTTTCCCCGGGCCTAGCCCCGCCCCCTTTGCTCCTGCCTGCCTCTCAGGCCGGGACAGAGACTCTTATTTTGAAGGACCGCAAGGCAGACGGAGACTCACTGAGTCACAGCGGTATATAGCCCGGTACCTGCCTGGTGTCTCAGCCCGCTGAGGCTGCACCAGACAGGGCCAGGATTGGAGAGCCACCAGGCAGGGCGCAGCCCTGAGACCAGAGGTAGGCACCGGATTCGGCCCCTTGCCTCGTAGAAAAGGATGAATTAAAGGGATTGAAGGGTCCAGGGTGGCGGAGAGCTGGAGACCAGGGTGGGAGGGCTTTAGAACGAAGAGTGGGTGTGGGGAGAGAGAAGGCAGGAAAACTTGTAAACGCAGAGTTCCCACCACTGCCGTTGGTCTTCTCACAAAGTTCCCTCCCTTCTCTTGCTTGATCTGTGCAGGGATCTTTGAAAGCTGAGCTTTTGGTGGGAATTTTGCATCATAAAAGGGCTGGGACTGGGGATGCTTTGGTGCCCCGAGTGATCCCTCCCGCTCTTCTAACTTTTCTGAGTCCATTCTTCCCCTAAATGGGGCCCCTCTCCAAGAGGGGTCAGATCTGGCGTGGGAGGGCAGAGAACGCTAGGCTGGCAGAGATGGGGGTGGGGGGGCGGCGGGGAGGATGATCTCATTCCTGTTCGGCTGGTGGGGGAAGGAGGGATCCATCCATCCCTAGCCAAGCCTGGGCGCTGCACCCTCCACCCTCTCCAACCTCATCCTCCTTTCTTTAGAAAGAGGGCACCCCCACCCCCACTCCCCACGCTATTCAGAGTGTTTGCCTGTAGCTGGGGGGACTCTTCCTTTACCAGTACGTGAGGTCAACCACACAGTAGGTGCGCTTTGCAGGCTTGCTGGTGCTCTGGACCCTGAGCTCCGCCTCTACCCCTTTCTTGGCTCTGACTTTGTTAGCAGCAATTCAGATCTGGCCACGACTTGGCTGCAGCTTTAGCAGCCAACTGAAAGGGGTTTGTGAATAGTCAGGCTGGTCCTCTCTAGGATGCTTTGTATTCCCAAACCTGGAGCGCAGGGTTTGGTGGCAGGAGGAGAGGGTCTGGCCCCTGGAGATAGCGACCCCACCTGGAGGCTGGGGACTTCTCCTGTTTGCCTTATTTAACATTTGGGGGCGTATCAGTGGTCCAGGACTCCAGAATGGAGAGGTTGGTCACTTTAGCCCGGAGTGAGGTTGAGACTTTTGCACAGGCTGGGAATAAAGTGGGGAAAGGAAGGCGAGCAGCGGGTCTCCTTGGGCGCAGGCATCTTCCCTCCTTACTGAGCCGGGTCTTCCTTTTGCAGCAGGCCTGGGCTAGCCAAGTGCCGGTGAAAAACACTAGGGCCGCTGTACACCCGTCAGCCCCAGCCCAGTGGTCTTTAGGCGTTCTACGCGAGGTGGATCTACATTGTGATTCCCAGTCACATAGAACAGGCATGAGAAAGGCAGAAATGGAGAGCCCCAAGCTTCTGATGCTGGGAATAGTGCGTTCCCATTCCCGGGTAACCAGCTTTTGAAAAAGCTGCCCTTGCCACCAGTCCCAATCCTTCAGGCAGAGCAGTGTGCTTACCAACTCTGGAAACTGCAAAGGTTTGCCTTTGGTTTGTGGGATGAAGGCGTCTCTCAAAACTGTCTCAACAGCTGCCATTAAAGAAAAACTGTCCAGCTGATTTGTCCAGGGACTTTGGTTTAGTTACTTCAACCACAGTGGAACACATCAGCTTTTCTTTACATCACTAAGGAAAGAGGATATTATTTTCTCAAGACGTGGGAAACTTTGACTTAGTGATAAGAGGTCTGAGGAAATTTTTCTTCCTAATCTGTTTATATTGTGCCTTAGAGGGATTGTAAGAGTTATACCTTAAGAGAGGAAGTTAAGTGGTTCATGCATCCTTGGACAATGTACAATGAATAGGCAAGAGCTGCATAATCAATAGATTTTTCAACTAATTTCTAAGCTCTATTTTTACTTATTCCATTTATTATACGTAAAATAAGATCTATTTAATATTTATTCTACTTTTTTGTCTTTACAATAAGCATGGGGATGGGTTGCCTAGTGCCTACCTCACATCCCTTAGTAGGAAACGAGCCACGTACAATGAATAACAAAATATGCCCACATCCTAACCATCTCTTTGGCTGTATGAAAACTTGATGCTCTGCATGAAGAGCATAGGTAGGTGGTTGAAAATAATGTGGCTTTATTGCTCATGACTGTTGAAATCCATGAATCATAGAATTCTGACAGCTGGTGTGATACAGTAGCTTACCTGGTTTAAATGGTGCAATAACTGAATGATCAGTGTGTTCCAGGTGAAGATGTTGCCTCTGTAAACACTGGATAGCTGTCCTAGTTAAAATAGCCCTGGTACTCTCTATATTCAGTATATTCTGTGGGCTCTAGTTGCTAGTTGACTTCTCAACCTTTTTAAGATAGAATAAAAAGTGAATACTACTTAATCACATTGCACTGTGGTTGGTGTTTAAAACTTTATTTTCCCTGGTAAACCTTATATTCTACTATGTTTGAAACAATTATGCACTACTGAATTATAATGTATTTCCTGGAAATTATCAAAGAGTCTACACTGCTCAAGGCGCTAAAGTCATTATTTTAAGAGGAAGCGATTTGTTTGTTCAAACAATTATTAATTGTGGAAACAATTGTTGATTTCCACCCCCCTGCTTTCCAGACTACTTTCAGAATTATTGAGAACTTTAAAAATACGTGTTAGACATTGTCTCTTCTTTTGTGTATAATTTCCACATAAACAATTTCATATCAAAATGTATTGTACTCTTTCAGCATTTATTTCAGAAGATCCAGATAATCATCAGGTAGTCAAAGTTCACTATGCTTCTAAAATTGTTTATTATTTAACATTTTACAAAATAATTCTCTTCAGGTAAATGGGAAGGGGGTAAATGCTAAATATACACTTTAAAAAATAAGGATATGTTAAAAAATAAAATTAAGGTTATGTTATGTTAAAAGAGTCCTAAACTCTTCTTTGAAATTGTTCCCACTATTTTATATTTATTAGCTCTTTCTAATAATATTGAGATACGCAACAAGAAATGGAACTCTACCAGACTTGAAAGAAAGGTGTAAGGAAAATAAGAATTTTCTCCAGGATGACTGAGAGAAAACTGAGGCACTAGGATCTGCCTAATTCTGTGTTCCAGGTTTTTTGCTTCAGAAAATCTCTGCGAGTTTACTAATACAAGGGATTTTTATTTTTTTAAAGGAATGCTCTGTATCAGATTCTGTCAAAGGATAAAGAATTAGAGATGGTAGAGGAGAGAGGTTTCTGCCTGGGAGACGCTGTGAGTTGGGAACAGCGGCCCATTCTGGCGGGAAAGGCACGGAGGTCAAATGGAAGTGAGGAAGGCCAAGGTGGCAGGGCAGGAACAACACCCTCCAGGGGCAGGGGTGGGCGCCGCTTTCTGCCCAGCCCCATCCACTGTCAGAGGCGCAGACTTCTTTCTTCCTGAGCAGTAAATCTTAGCTGTCTGATTGGTTGTGTGCTATAGGGTTAACCGTGATTGCTAGCACAAGCTATTCCATGTACGTGAGCCTCCCTTAACCCTGTTAATGTCTGCAAGGAAACACACTGAAGACGTAGGGTGGACAGTTAACATCAGTTCCGACTCTCCCACTGGACGCGTGTCGGCCCAACTGTCAAAGCCCCCGCACTATGGTAAGCTGAGGGTGATTTCCACACTTTGGCACGGACTTGTGGAAGGCCAAAAAACTTATTTGTTAGAAAAGATTTCCTCCTGAAAGAGAAGCTGCCATTTGCAAAGGTGTGTCAGCCAGAAGAAATTGGCAAATGACTGTTTTCTGGTTCCTATGGGCAAAACTTTCCAGTTTTTTTCCATATAGAAGTGTTAAAAATAGATTCATAGGAAGAGACACAAAAACAAGTAAAAATAATGGACATTGAAGTTTAACCAATAGGAGGGACGAGAACTAACTTTGGTTAGGTCACTGTCACCTACCAGGCTCTGCTGGGTGCGCCGCAGTCTTTTACCACCTTGTGTTCTCACAAAGTGCTCTGAGGTGCCCCGACACCACGTTCCTGGTGTCATAGAACTGGGATCGGGAACCCCATTCACAGAGAAATGTAGCACCACTGGACCACCATCCATGAGAATCTGAAGCTTGACCCCACTTTGCAAGATGTTAGTGATGCCTTTGAGAAATTGTCCGACTTACAGAGAATTTGTGGCCCTCAGCTTTCAGGTGGGTTGGATTCTGGATGTGGATTTGTAAGTTGGTTGCCGGGAACTCTGAGCACACTCTCTCATTGAAACTATGGCACACTTCACAGTTAAGTTCCTAGCACGGCCCAGAAATCATAGCCGAAATATTCTGCTGTATGGTACCTTAGAATTGAGGCACTATTTATATATAATACGTTGTTTTGTGGGAAAATGCACTCACAGCTCTAACTTGATTTTTTTATTAATGGTTTTTAATCCCAGCAACAATGGCAAAAAGGGCCCCGCCTTCTCTTTTTCCATTGAAACCCTGAAGGGGAAATAAAGGTACACAGAGATACATTTCCTTTCACACTCCCCTTAAGCTAACAGAGACCCCACCCCAGGCACTGGGCACTGCAGAGCTGCAGGGAGGGGATCCCAGCAGGAGCTAGCTTCATAGCAACCCATGGGAAAGAGAAGAGAGGGAAAAGGCCTTGGGAAATGGGCCAGAGGTTGGCCCAGTTGCCAGCCAGCTTTGGGGCCTGTTTCGGATAGCCAATTGATGTGAGCTGCTGGTGGGTTATTCCTTACTAAACATAGTTTTTGCTACAGAACCTGGACCTAGACTTTAGCACTACTTAGTTACATGTTCATTTATTTTCAAAGTCATGTTAGGTTTTAAATGGTATCTTTAATCATAGAAGGAAAGCAAATTTACAGGCTTTTACTTTTCCTTTTGATGGCAGTCCATGAAATTCCCAAATAAGTACCTATTTGGGAGTTGATAGACTTGAGGTGAACTCGGATATTGATGTGTAATTGCTGTCTTCTGAGTAACCACATGATAAATGCCACCTGTGTAGTAACACTTACATTATATTGGAAAGTGTACTGCAGTGTTTAGCACGCTTTGTCAGTTTACCCTCCCCACAATCTCACGTAGTAAGTACTGTCAACGCCCCAATCTTAAAAAGGAGGAAAGTGAGATTCTGGGAGGGTCAGTAATTTGCCCAGAGCCACACAGAACTCAAGTGGTCAGGCTGGGGCCTCACTAACACAGTCAGTGTTGTTGAGCAAGTCCAGTGCCCTGGATCCTGGCTGAGGCTCCAGGAATGAAGTAGTGACCTAAATGAACAAGTATGCGAAAATCCTGGCCTCCTGGAGCTTATATTCCAGTGGTAGGAAACAGACTCTAAACAAAGTGATCTAAACCTCCGGGACTTCGGATGGAATTCTGTGCTGTGGGAGGAAATAAAGCTGGGGAGGGGGGTTAGGAAGGCCAGGTTCGAGGTGGGGCGGCAGTTCAGTGAGGTAGAAAATCAGGATGAAGCGTGGCTGTGGGTCCACAGAGTGAGTCCCCGAGTACTTCACTATTGTTTCTCGTGGCAAACCATTCTTTTTTGTAAAACTAAGTACTTGCTCATGCGGCATCTTCATTAGTCATGTCAACACTCCTGCAGGGACTGGGGAGCTATCTAAGGACAACAGATGAAGGGCTTGGTCCTGTCTATCCAGAGGGCAGGAAAGACGAGGACAGTTGCTGGAGGGGCATCCTGGAGATGGCTGGTGCCTGGCCTTTGCAAGGAGCGCAGAGGCAGTTCCTCTGGACTCCTGGAAAGCAGGCGGTGTCTGG
>PVKM010012551.1:0-31525 GCA_004027735.1 Carollia perspicillata | reverse complement strand
TCTGAGAAGCACTTTATCTGCCCTTCCATTCTAAATGAAAGCTTTGCTGGATAGAGCAGTCTTGGATGTAGGTCCTTGCCTTTCATGACTTGGAATACTTCTTTCCAGCCCCTTCTTGCCTGTAAGGTCTCTTTTGAGAAATCAGCTGACAGTCTGATGGGAACTCCTTTGTAGGTAACTGTCCCCTTATCTCTTGCTGTTTCTAGAATTCGCTCCTTCATTTTAATCTCAGCTAATGTAATGATGATGTGTCTTGGTGTGTTCCTCCTTGGGTCCACCTTCTTTGGGACTCTCTGAGCTTCCTGGACTTCCTGGAAGTCTATTTCCTTTGCCAGATTGGGGAAGTTCTCCTTTATTATTTGTTCAAATAAGTTTTCCACTTGTTGCTCTTCCTCTTCCCCTTCTGGTACCCCTATAATTCGGATGTTGGAACGTTTAAAGATGTCCTGGAGGTTCCTAAACCTCTCCTCATTTTTTTGAATTCTTGTTTCTTCATTCTTTTCTGTTTGGTTGTTTGTTTCTTCCTTCTGGTCCACTCCATTGATTTGAGTCCCAGTTTTCTTCCCATCACTATTGGTTCTCTGTGCATTTTCCTTCATTTCACTTATGAACATCTTCATTTGTTCATCTAATTTGCCACCAAACTCAACCAAATCTGTGAGCATCCTGATCACCAGTATTTTGAACTGTTCATCTGATAGGTTGGCTATCTCTTGCTTGTTTAAAAGTATTGGCTCTGGGGCTCTGAGCTTTTCTTCTGTTTGAGTCATTTTTGGTCAAGTGGTGTCTGTTACGTATGAGGGGCAGAGCCTTAGGTGTTCACCAGGGCGGGGCAGCCTGGTCGCCAAGTTGTGATGCTGTCTGTGGAGGCAGGGTCAGAGAGGGAACAATGGCACCTGTTTCCTACTCTCTGGGATTTGCATCCCCTCTGCTGCCTTCCACACCCAAACTGGGCTCCCCTGGCACTGGTTCCCAGGTGGGCGGGCCTATGCACGCTCCAGGATCCTGCGAGTCTACCCAACGACCTCTCATGTGAGGCTGGGAGTCTCTCCTGGCTCCTTTCAATCCGTGTTTTCAGGTTTTATTTCCTGTCGCTGGGGCCCTAGGCTGCACAGTCCATCTTACTGCCAGTTCTTGACTAGTTTATCTGTGCTAGAATGTGTGACTGCCAATGGCCAACTGTCCTGCCTGTTTCCTCCCATGTCTGGGGACTGTGAACAGGGCACTGGCACCACCTGCACTCCCGGTCTGCCAGCTCTTTTCCTGCCACGTTCCCTCTCCACCAACCACCAACTTCGCCCCTCTTACCAGTCTGGTTGAATAGTTGTCAGACTTCTGTAGTTCAATTTTCTCTTTTGGTTGTGTTATTATTTGTAAATATTTGTTGTCTTTAATTTTGGTTGTATGAGGAAGCACAGCATTTCCATCTACACCTCCATCTTGGCCAGAAGTTGGCCTGTAATACTTTTGAAATTTCTGCTGCATGCTTATTCTCCTTTTTATTTGGAGGCTAACAGTTCTTTTTCCTTCCAGATGGAACCATGTGATTGCAAAATTAGGAAAGCTTCCCTGGAGTTGGTATACATATTCACGCTCTTTGTGCACAACAGTTCCAGTGTCCTCATCAATGCAATCAGTTCCACTTTCTGAGCAGAAGTTCCTGGAAGCAAGGCTTTGGCCTCCACGACTCCTTCAAGAGCCACAACTGCATACCCAGCCTCTCTGTTTCCTTTCTCCACAGAACTGCTTCCATCTGCATAGACAGTCCAGTCTGCTTCTTCTAGAGAACAGTCCTGTAAATCAATTCTGCTAGAATACTCTTCATCAGTTATTTCAGCACAGTCATGTATTAGTGTAGCCAAGTCAGGCTCCAGGGAAAAGAGAGGCAGGATTTAACTTACAGTTTTGAGAAAGCCATTGGGATTGCAAGAACAATGGCTTGGTACCTACACCTTCTTCCAGTAGTGAGCCAAAATTTTCCCTTTTGCTCCAGCAGGCTCAATGCTTGCTGGGGTGCAAAACTGGTACAGGCTGTCCCAAAGAAAACTTTCCAGCTTCCTGTAAGAGCTTTCAGGTGGGTGCCACAGCTTTCAGGCAGGCTGGCCACCCCTAGACAGTTCGATGTAGTTTCCTTGACAAGTATGCGATGGGCTGTGAAATGTCACTAAATATTTGGGTGAGGAATCCTAGGGCAACACCCTGTCTCTCATGCGCTTATAATCGAAAGAGCTTCAGTAGGTTTGGAAGCCCCAAGGTTGATGCAGAAGCCAGGTACACCTTTAGGGATTCAAAAGCTGAGTGTATTGCTTTGTCCAGTCTAAAGGGCTATATTCTGGGCCCTTCCAAGTTTTATACAATGGTTTAGTGATGAACCCAAAGTTTGGAATCCAAATGTGGCAGTTGCTTGCCATACCCAGGAATCTCCTTAACTGTTTCCTGGTATTGGGAGGGGTCCTTGTTTCATTGCCTGCACCATATTCAGACTTTTCTGCTTAGGGATACCTTTCCCACTTCCCTGAGGAGGCCTCTCTTACAATGGTCTGAGAGAGGAAGGCCATTCCCCTTAGGGTCCCAGTTGGGCTCAATTGGAAGTATTGCCCTGGGAGGGCTGAGAGCCCCATCTGGATTTTCTTGGTGCAACTTCCAAGCCTCTTCATTTGCCTTATCCAACAGCAGCCTCTGCTCATCCCCCATAAATAAAGGATTTCATAAGTCTTGTATGTCTACCCGATTGGGATGATGGGTGTCAAAATCTGACAGAACCAAATCAGTCATTTTAGCAGGATCATCCCTATGAGAAGGGTTTGAGTTTTCCTAGGTTAACAAATCCAATGTAGAAAATGGAGTGTATGCCCAGTAATATCCAGCAGGCTGGCCCTCAGGCCCTACTTCCACTGGAAGTCTCCACAAAGGATATTGCCCTGCCTCAGTAGGGGCTATTCCTCCACTGAATTTGGTTCCCTGATGGGTTCAAGACTGTGATTGAGTTCTTTATGTATTTTGGAGATCAAACTCTTGTCCAAGGTATCATTTGCAAATACATTTTCCCATACTGTTGGTTCCCATTTCATTTTGCTGATGTTTTCATCATGCACAAGCTTTTTATTTTGATGAAATCCCATTTATTTATTCTTTCCTTTATGTCTCTTGCTTTAGGGAACATAGCAGTGAAACTTGCTCCATGGTATATCTGAGATTTTCCTGCCTATGTTGTACTCTAGGACTTTTATGATGTTGTGACTTATATTTAAGTCCTTTATCCATCTTGAGTTTATTTTTGTGTATGGTATAAGTTGGAGGTCAAATTTCATTTTTTCTTTTTTTTTGCATGTAGCTGTCCACATCTCTGAACACCATTTGTTGAAGAGGCCATTTTCACTCCATTTTATGTTCCTGTCCACTTTGTCAAATATTAATTGACCGTAGAGACTTGGGTTTATTTCTGGCCTTTCTATTCTGTTCCATTGATCTATGTGCCAGTACCAGACTATTTTGATTACTGTGGCTAGTAATATAGTTTGATATCAGGTATTGTGATCCCTCCTTTGTTCTTCTTTCTCAAAATTGCTGCAGCTATTTGGGGTCATTTATGGTTCCATATGAATTTTTGAAAAGTTTGTTCTATATCTGTGAAATATATCATTGGTGTTTTGACAAGGATTGTGCTGAATCTGTAGATTGCTTTGGGCAGTATGGACATTTTGATAATGTTAGTTATTCCAATCCATGCACACAGTACATATTTCCATTTGTTTGTGTCTCCCTTAATTTTTTTCTTCAATGTTGTGTAGTTTATTTAGTACAGGTTTTTTACCTCCTTGGTTAGGTTTATTTCTAGGTACTTTATTTTTCTTGTCACTCTATCACATGGGATCTTTTTCCTGGTTTCTGTGTGTGATATTTCCTTGTTGTTGTACCAAAATGCCTTTGATTTCTGAGTATTGACTTTGTATCCCACTGTTTTGCCAAATTCATTTATTAGGTCAAGTAGTTTTTTGGTGGAGTCTATAAGATTTTCTGTGTATACTATCATGTCATGTGCAAATGATGACAGTTTTACTTCCTCCTTTCCAATTTGGATGCCTTTAATTTCCTTTTCTTGTCTGATGCTGTGGCTAGGACTTCCAGTACAATGTTGAATAGGAGTGGTGAAAGTGGGCATCCTTGTCTTGTTCCTGATCTTAGTGGGAAAGCTCTATGTTTTTGTCCATTGAGTATGATGTTGGCTGTAGGTCTCTCATATATAGCCTTTATTATGTTGAGGAATGCTCCCTCTATAGTCACTTTGCTGAGTGTTTTTATCATAAATGGGTGCTGTACCTTATCAAATGCTTTTTCTGCATCTGTTGATATGATCATGTGATTTTTGTCTTTAGTTTTGTTTATGTGGTATATTATGTTTATTCATTTGTGAATATTGTACCATCCTTGCATTCCTGGGATGAATTCCACTTGATCATGGTGTACGGTCTTTTTAATGTATTGCTGGATGCAGTTTTCCAGTATTTTGCTGAGGATTTTAGCATCTATGTTCACCAGTGATATAGGCCTGAAGTTTTCTTTATTTGTTATGTCTTATCTGGTTTTGGGATTAGGATGATTCTGGCTTCATAAAAATTTTGGGAGTCTTTCATCTTCTTGAGTTTTTTGGAATAATCTTTCAATACTCTGTTAGCTCTCCCTTAAATGCTTTGTAAAATTCTCCTGTGAAACTGTCTGGTCCAGGACTTTTGTGTATCAGAAGCTTTTGATTACTGTTTCAATTTCATCAGCTGTTATTGTTCTGTTCAGGCTTTCTGCTTCTTTTTCATTGAGTTTTGGAAGATTATATTTTTCTAGAAATTTCACCTAGGTTTTCAAATTTCTTGGCATATAGTTCTTTGTAATAATTTCTTACAATCCTTTGTATTCCTGTGGTATCAGTTGTAATCTCTCCTCTTTCATTTCTTATTGTGTTTATTTGGGTCCTCTCTCTTTTTTTCTTGATAAGCCTGCTTAAAACCTTGTTGATTTTGTTTATCTTTTCAAAGAACCAGCTCCTGGATTCACTGATCCTTAGAATTATGCTTTTAGCTTCTATGTAATTTAGTTCTGCTCTGATCTTGGTTATTTCCTTTCTTCTACTTGCTGTGGGCTGTCTTTGTTGTTGTTTCTTTAGTTCTTATAGGTGTAGGGTTAGGGTGTTTATTTGAAATGTTTCTATCATTTTTAGGTAGGCCTGTATTGGTACTAACTTCTCTCTTAGGACTGTCTTTGTTGTGTCCCATAAGTTTTGGATTGTTGTGAGTTCATTTTCATTTGTTTCCAGAAACTTTTTGATTTCTTCCTTCATTTCATTCTTGACCCATTCATTGTTTAATAGCATGCTATTCAATCTCCATGAATTTGAGAGTTTTGGGGTTTTTTCCTTGGGGTTGGTTTCTAGTTTTAATCCCTTGTGGTCAGAGAAAATGCTTGATATGATTTCAGTTTTCTTGAATCTGTTGAGGCTTGTTTTGTGTCCTACCATGTGATCTATCTTTGAAAATGTTCTATGTGCATTTGAAAAGAATGTGTATTTTACTTTTTTGGGATGAAGGGCTCTATATATACTAGTTAAGTCCATTTGATCTAGGACATTGTTCAATGTCACAATATCTTTGTTGGTATTTTGTTTGGAAGATCTGTCCATTTTTGACAGTGGGGTGTTAAAATCCCCTACTATAATTGTGTTGCTGTCAATATCTTTCTTGAAGTCCTCTAAGATTTTCTTTATATATTTGGGTGCTCCTATGTTGGGTTCATGTATATTTACAATGTTTATGTCTTCTTGGTGGAGTTTTCTCTTGAGTATTATGAAATGACCTTCTGGGTCTCTCTTTATGGTCCTTTTTTTGAAGTCTATTTTGTCTGATATGAGTATTGCTACCCCAGCTTTTTTCCCCTGTCCATTTGCTTGGAAAATGTGTTTCCAGCCCTTCACTTTCAGTCTGTGTAGGTCTTTTGTTCTGAGGTGGGTCTCTTGTAGGATATGTGTGGGTCATGTTTTCTTACCCATTCTGCTATTCTGTATCTTTTGATCAGGGCATTTAATCCATTTACATTTAAGGTTACATTGATAGATACTTATTTGTTGCCATTTTTTCATACCTGTGTTCCTCTCTCTTTTACTGTTTTTCTTTCTGTTCTTAAAGCAAACCCTTTAGCATCTCTTGCAGAGCTGTATTTGAGGAGATATATTCTTTTAGGCTTCTTTTGTCTGGGAAGCTCCTTATTTGGCCTTCTATTTTAATTGAGAACCTGCTGGATAAAGTAGTTTTGGTTGCAAGCCTCTAGTTCTCATTACTTGGAATATTTCTTACCATTCCCTTCTGGCTTGGAGCGTTTCCTTTGAGAAGTCAGCTGCTAGTCTTATTGGGGCTCTCTTGTATGTTACTTTTTTCTTCTCCCTTGCTGCCTTTAAGATTCTCTCTTTGTCTTGGAATTTTGCCATTTTAATTATGATGTGTCTTGAAGTGGGCCTCTGTGTTTCCTGGATTTTTATGACTTTTCCTCTCATCAAATTAGGGAAGTTTTCTATCATTACTTTTTCAAACATGTTTTCTATCCCTTGCTCTTCTCCTTCTCCTTCTGGTATCCCTATTATATGGATATTATTACATTTCATTTTGTCCTGCATTTCCCTTAACCCCTCTTCATTGTTTCTGAGCCTCTTTTTTTTTTCTTGCTCATCCTGGGTGTTTTTTTTCTACCTTGTCCTCCAGCTCGCTGATCTAATCCTCTGCTTCATTGAGCCTGCTTTTGATTCTTTCTATTGTGTTCTTCAGTTCAGAAATTGTAAATTGTATTCTTTGTTTCCTCTTGGCCCTTGTTGTTAGTTTCTATTTCCTTTTTAATACTGATATAATCTGCAGTGAGTTCATTGTAGTGTTCCTGTAGTTTTTGGTAATTGGCTGTGAGCTTATTGAGCTTCCTGACAACCATTGCTTTAAACTCAATATCTGATAGTTGACTTGCCTCTATTTCATTTAGCATTCTTTCTGAAGCTTCCTCTTTCCCTTTCATTTGGAGATTGTTTCCTTGTCTTCCCATTGTTTGTGAGACTCTTCTTGTTAACCTCTGCTTCTTAAAATGATCTGTTCTGACTCCCTGGTTTTATGGTGTGAACTTCTATGGTAGAATACCTGTGAGATTCAGTGATGCAGTCTCCTTGATCTCCTGAGCTCGCTGGTCTTGGGCTGTCATCTATGTTGGCTCTGTGTGTGTCTTTGGGTTTGATTGTTGTTGGGTCTTTCTTTGGTGGGTCCTTCCCTCCAGCTGGTTAACTGAGGGTCACTCTTCCACCACCTCTTATATTCTGTTGTGCAGGTGTGGGCAGGTTGTGTTGAAGGTGGTTCTTCTGTGTGAACAAGGTTTTGAGGATTCTCTTTTGCTCTTGTTAAGTTGTTTGTTCTGAGTAATTTCTCCACCATTTAGTTGTATTTCCAGATAGGTCCTGGGTTGAGTTAGTGTGGCTTCCACTCCCTCCTTCACCTTCTTCTGTTTTATCTGTTGGTGGTTCTTTTGTTGGCGGGTTTCCTCTTCCAGCAGGTATCCTGGTGTTCATAGCTTCCACCTACTCATCTGATTTTTCAATGTCCTCTACAGTTTTTGGTCACCAATCTTCATGTGTGCTGGAATACTATTGGCTGTTGGCTCTGTTCCTCAGAAGATCCTCTGTAGTCACTTTAAGTCAGAGTTCCAATTCATAATTAAAATGGCCTACTCCCAGGTAGTAATAGAAACTTTGAACTTATATGAGAGATGAAGCTGTTTTGGTTCTTCAGCAGGTGGTCTTTCTTACTGCATGGAAGGGTGTAGTCAGTTTCCATCTCTTGTTTTTTTACTTTCTCCTTCTTCCCCTGTTGCTATCTAAGATCGGAGTTTAAGACAGGAAGAGGAAAGGGGGTCAGGAAAGGTCTTACTTGATTGGAACTGTTGAAATCTGGTTTTAGGCTGCAGTTTAAAGTTGATTCTTCCTCCTGTGGGCACTTTGTGAGTTCTTTGTAAGTTTTCCTGCTGAAACTCTCAGACTGTAACTCCTGTGTTGACAACACATTTTATTTTTCCAACTTGTGATGGTTAATTTTATGTATCAACTTGACTGGACCATGGGTGCCCAGATATTTGGATAAACATTATTCTGGACATGTCTTAGAGGGTGTTTCTGAATGAGATTATTATTTGAATTGGTATGCTGAGTAAAGCAGATTGCCTTTTGCATTGTAAGTGGGTCTCATCCAATCCCATAAAGGCCTGAGTAGAATGAAAAAGCTGAGTGAGCCTTGGCTGGTGTGGCTCAGTGGATTGGGCACTGGCCTGCAGATGGAAAGGTTGCTGGTTCAATTTCCAGTCAGGGCACATTGCTGGGTTGCAGGCCACATTCCCAGTTGGGGGTGTGAGAGAGGCAACCAGTCGATGTATCTCTTGCGCATTGACATTTCTCTCCCTCCTTCTCTTTCTCTTCCCCTCACTCTATAAACAAACAAACAAACAAACAAACAAACAAACAAACAAACAAAATATTTTTAAAAAGGCTGAGTAAGAAAGAATTCTCTCTGCCTGACTGTCTTTGAGCAGGGACATCAGTTCAGACTGGGACTGAGACTAGAACTTACACCATCAGCTCTCCTGGTTCTCAGGCCTTCAGGCTTAGATTGGAACTTTGTCATTGACTCTTTGGGGTCTCTAGTTTGCCAACTGCAGATCTGAGAACTGAAAGCACACCAGAAATGTCTCCATAATCACATGAACCAGTTCCTTATAATACATTTCTCTTTTTATATTCTGTTTCAGAATACATATATCTTCTATATAGATCAGATTATTACAGATTTTGATATGGAAAGTGGTTCTAGAGGAACAGAATTTTAAGGATGAGTTTTCTGAATTGATTCTGGGGTTTCAGGAATTGGTTCTCTAATCTGATTAGATTTAAAGATGCTAAATGACTCCATTTCCGATAATAAGGATAGCACGGCTAGTCTATGGCATGATTTGGCAACAGAAGATACAGAAAATATCTCCATTGGATACTCCTAATCAGTAATCAACTACTTTACTTTTAAGAAGCAAGGAGCTGGATGGCTGTGTACATAATACTTTCAAACAGATTTCAAAACTAATGAATATAGTGAAGTTGGTTGGTTGCTTGTAATGTCACTGGATAAAGTGGCAAAAGAAAAGGGGTCAACTCAGGATTTGAATTCCCAGCCCAAATGCCACATAAATGACCTTTGTGTGTCCTGAAGAAAACTCTTATCTTCTGTAGGCTAAGATTTCTGAGACTCAGATGCAGAATCTCATCCTGTGGTTGGCTGAAATGCAATACAAATTGAACTCCCAGCCTTGCAGCATATCTGCTGTTAATGTGAGGGCATTGATTGGGAAAGGAATGAGATCCTGTAAGTTGAAGTGGGGATGTGTGAGATGACCCTGATGAAACTGGGGACATTCAGCCCCTAAATTCTGATGAGTCATCTTTACCCTCCAGTGGAAGCAGTGGAAAGATTTCCCACGGAGGGAATTAGCCCTGCATTGACTGAGGAAACTGTAGTGGCTTTCTCTGGGGCAGTTGTCATGCAAGACAATGCTGATTCTCCTCAGGACTCACTCCTACCACTCCTCTTTGCTTCTAGACCAATAAATGGACTCAAGTCCCAGCAGGTCCCTAAAGATGAGGTATAAAGTGTTACCCTTGGGGAGATATGCATACTCCAAAAGAACTGCTTGAGTTTTCTAATTTATACAGGCAGGAATAAGAGAAATATGTGTGGGAATGAAAATTGAGGGTGTGAGATAATGGTAGAAGGAATAAAAGTTGGATCAGGTCACATTTATTGATAATGATACTAAGCAGAGTTCCAAGTTTATGTTGCAGCTCAAGAGTTAGGAAGGGTTCTAGCAGTTTGTTTGGTTGCTTTACATGTGGACCAAAAACAGCCCCCGGAGAGCAAATTAAAAATGGCTGACCTACCTTGGCTTAATGTAGAGGTAGGAATGCAAAGGCTTAGGGAGATTAGAATGGTAGAGTGAATTTGTCATTCAAGATCTACTCACCCACACAGGAGGGTCCAGAAGACATACCTTTCACCAATACTGTAAAGAGCAAGTTTGCAAGGCTCTGTGATCACTCTGCTTTGCAGGTCAGACCTTATGGTGGGAATAAACACAATGGGAGCAACTGAATCTTGGGTGCCAGGGGCCAAGTGGTGGTATTCAGCCACCAAAGGCAATGTGGACATGGTTAGTGTAATGGATAACCTAACCAGAGCAGTGATCAAAATAGTCTGACTCACACAGACCTATGACATTGGCTAGTTGGTCACAATGTTCCTAGAAGCCTACTAAAATTTTACTTGATCTGTGTAAGCAGAAAACTTCTGGAGCAAGGGAGGAAAAGTCTAACTTAACTCATAAAAACAGACAGTCATGGCCCTTCAATCAATTCCCAAACTTCAGCCAGTTTACAGACTTAGAACTCCTTGAATGAAGAAAGGCTAGGTCTCCTTTAGGAAGGACCCTGCTATGTGTGCTACTTGCCACTCGGTCATCTCCAACTCCTAAGGACCCTATGAAACTCATGTCTACAATGCCATGTTCTCAGCAGCCCTGCTCAGCTCTTGTAGACTCAGACCTATGGCTCTTTTATGGAGTATCTCCATATCATATTTGTTATTCCTTTTTTTCCTGCTGCCTTCTATTTTTCCAATAATTATTGTTTTTTCCAAAGAACCCTGCCTTCTCACGATGTGCCCAAAGTAGGATAGCTTCAGTTTTGTCATTTTTACCTTCAGTAATATTTTGGGCTTTATTTACTCTAAGCCCCACTTGTTCATCTTCCTGGATCTCCAGTTTGCAGATCTTGAGAGTTCTTAGTCTTTCACACCATGTGAACCAATTCCTTCCAGTTCTCTCCTTTGCCCCCCATCCCACCATATACATGGCTGGTTGTGTTTCTCTGGAGAGTCCTGACTGGCACACAGCTGCAGCTACAGCTTTCCTTCTTAGTCTCTTGTTTTCCCAGACAATGCTGTCTACTCTGCTTTCATAGTCCCTTTGGCCTCCTCAAAGTTAACCTGGTATGCACAATTTTTGTTCCTCAATAGCAGGGAACACACATCAGGCTCTCTGCATAGAATTCTAAGGTTGAGTTTTAGGGATAAACCTCCCCTTCTCAACACTTCGCTGGGAGCAATGCAATGTGGGGCACTCCAACAGCTCTCTCCAAAGACATCCTCTTCACGAATCCTTTAAAAGGTCCTACAACTTAATCTTTTTTATGTCCTCTTAATGAGTGACAAATACAATATTTGGATATTATTTTTAGGTTTCACATCATGTTACATATTGGTAAGGAAGAAATAGCATTTTTGCAATGAGACCAGGACATTATTAAGCACAGACAGGTAGTTAGGAAAAATATTTCTATTAGAAATAGAAAGACTATAAGTAGGATAAATATCAGGCTAGAATAGCTGATGAGAGATGAGTGAATTAAAAAAGAAATGAAATATAATACGACATCAAAAGATGAAGAAATGAAAAGTTTGAATAAGAAGTTGAGAGTCATTTAAGATAGATTGAGAAATTTCAACACACATCTGAGAGGAATTCCTGGATGAGGAAACTAGTGAGAACTTAGGAGAGGGAATGGCTAAAAAATTTCCATAATTAATTAAAATTCCAGTTCAGAAAAGAGTACTGATTATGATGAGGGCAATATAATAAAAACCAAACAATCCTTCCCGAACACCACCACACCTCACTAGGAACAGAAAAAGGAGATTCGGCATCAGTGAAGTTGAGAGCCGATATCATACCGACCACATTCCTATGGCAAGAAATACGTGGGTTGTGAGTGCCTCCTGCTTTCCCTCAGCCCAGGGTAAGAGACTAGGGGACATGTGACTGGAGTCTCCATGACCTTCTACTACTTTTTTCTCCATAAACTGATTAAACAAACCTCTTTTTCACTTAAAAAAAAAAAAAAAAGATTTTCTGCTTCTTCAGGTCCACGTGCAAGCTTGTGATGAGCCTGACACATCTGTTTTTAGGGCTCAGACACATGGTAGGTACGGCACATGGTAGAGACTTACTTCAGGGGATTTCCTAAGTGTTGAAGCTTGGCTCTGTGATTAGGTCCCTGCTGACTCAGGTCTTCTAGAAGAGATAAGAATGGGAACAGGGTTGACAAGCATAAAAACAGCAATCCCTCATCTCCTGTGGCAGCTTCCAATTTCTATTCTGTTGCATAGTTTTCATGGGCAACATTTTCAAAAGCTGTAAAGAAGAGAAAGGGAAATAAGTTAAGATCTTGCTAGTTTCAGTCCTTAATCTTTAGACTAATTAAATAGATCTCCAAAAGGGATATGATGAGGTCTACCCAGAAAAAGTCCAGGCATTGTTAATATAACAAGAATGATTTGTGTGACATCAATGTAACCTTGTAGTCAAGGAGAGTGGACTGGACTGCACATGTGTGAACAATGATGACTTCACTGTACTAGTCAGTGGAAGTACTAGTATATGCTGTTGAATGAGCATGTATACTGTGTGGCTATTGTATTCAAAATGACTGAGTGAGTAGAGCAATGAATCTGCATCAAATTTCACATTAAGCTTGAACATTCCTCCACAGAAACTATTTGGATGACTCAGAAGGCTGCAGCTATGGACAAATGGTGATTGGCAGCTTCTTCACAATAATGCACCCACTCATGCATCACGTCTCATGCAGAGTTTTTTGGCAAAACATCAAATCACCCAGGTTACTCAGTCCCCCTGTAGCCCAGATTTGGTACCCTGAGACTTCTGGCTTTTCCCAAAACTAAAATCACCTTTGCAAGGGAAAAGATTTCAGACCATCAATGAGATTCAGAAAAATATGATGGGGCAGCTGATGGAGATTGGGAGAATTGTTTGAGGTCCCAAGGTATGTACTTTGAAGGGGACTGAGGAATCATTGTCCTATGTACAATATTTCTTGTAACTTGTATCTTCTTCAGTAAATGTCTCTATTTTTCATGTTACATGGCTGGATACCTTTTGGACAGACCTTGTACATTCTTACAGTTAAAAGTCCAAGCAACATGGAAGATTAAAAAGCAAAAACCTCTTTCTTTCATTCCTGTCCTTCTTCACCCTAAGCATGAGCTTGTTAATATTAGGGGAGTCTCCTTCCAGATCTTTCTCTGAGATGGGATAATATGGGAACTATCACCAGTGATAGTTCACCCATCCCACACTCCCTTTACTCTGCATCCTCCTGATTTGGGAAAGTAGATGGGAAGATACTCATTGCTATAGGAAAGTTGTCACGGTGGAATCAGAGGCAAAATATGCTGAATTGTTGAATTCTCATTCCAGATACAAGATAGGGAAGAATGAGCAGATTATATATTGGCATTTCCCCACCTCTGTCTAACTATAGACCAGATCAAGCTCAGGAGGAGGAAGAGGGCAGACAGGGAGGAAGTAATGTAGAAATAGTCAGGGTCTCCAAAAGGGAGGCCCCTTGCCCTCCTCTGGGTGTTATATCTACATATGAGGGTGTTATAAAATTCTTCAGATAAAGTTTGGTGACTCAGGAACAGAGGGGTTAGTGATAAGCTTCCATCTGGAGATTTGGGGAGCATATACCTCCCCACTTAAAATATAATCTGTAGTAGGCCTCTAAACCTAAGGGCCAAGGTAGGGAGAGAAAACTTCTGCATTGACTAAGTTTAAATATAAAATGCATGACTTTATCTAGGATTGACTACAATCATATTTCCTAACACCATGGGGAATGAAGACTCCAAATAAAGGTAAAATTGAATTATGCAACAGTAGCAAAATCTTGTCATGAACACCTGTATTTTTAGGTTGCTTCCATTTTTTTCTACTTCAAATTCTGTTGCAATAACTATATTTGCATACTTGTGTGAGTATGTGTAGGGCAGATTCCTAAGTCAAATGTAAAGTTGAATTCCATGTAGGCTTTTGATTCTATTCATCCATTTCTCTTTCTCCACTACCTGGCTTTATCCTGAGAGGGGATGAAAGAGTTATGGCTTCAATTTCTCCCTCTGCCTGCCAAGAAATATGAAGTGTGGGTTTGCGTATCATGAAAGAGGTGTTGAAAAGTGAATATTTGTTTCTCACACTGTCCTCTTCTAAATATTTAGAAATACTACTTTATAGGCATTGTTTCCTTTTTTAAGTGTGTTTTCCCAAGGAACCCGCCCAGCTAGCTGTAGTTCCCAGAAGTGCCACTAGGTGTCAATGTAGGTCTTGGTTGATGACAACTCGGAGCTCCGTTTAATTTGGTTCAGTCCCCGTAGAGCCTTAGCGTCCTCTCCCGCAAAATAACAAATGTCCGCTGTGCAGGGCACTTTCCTCAGGAAGGACTCCAGGGAGCTCCGGAGTTTGCATGCGAAGCTGAGGGAGCGAGGGGATTCTGATAATGATATTCAACGTCTAACGCAGTCGCTCACAGGCAGAGTGAGGGGTCCCTCCCAGCTTTGATATATGAGATTATTATGGAGAGGTAATGCAGGCCAAGATGCTGTGCGTTAGTCTGTGCATGTGGATTCCTGTGCGAATTGTGAGGCTCTGCGGAGCAGAGCTAGTCCTTTCACAGTGACAAGGAAGGGAGAGAAGAGGTGTGACGGGGCTAGCCAGGGACAGAGGACCGCCAGGGTGCGGGGTGGGGGGTAGGGGGGAACGGGCAGGCACTCTCTCTGTTCTCAGCAGCAGCGCGGGTTGGGGCTCTTCCCCAGGATGCGGGATGCGAGGGGAAGCCAGAGAGGGTGCGCTTGTCCCCTCAGTCCTGCGGCAGAAGACAGAGCCCACCCGCAGGCAGGCAGTGCCTCGGGGAGGTAGCCAGAGGAGCTGCCGCCCCATCGTTACTCTACACCAGACTCTTGACTGAATTAATGTTAAACTTATGTAGAGGAGCTCTTCAGTCCAGGACTTTATGAAGGTGACAAAAGAGTAAACGGACCAGCGGGCCAGCACTCCGAAGTGAGGTGTCAGTAGAGGTTCCTCTTCAGCTGCCCTCTAAGGACAATGGTGGCCAGGCTGGTAGGAGTCTCCCTAGGGATCTGGCAGCCCCCTAGACAGGTCGCCAATTAAATTATCTTCCTTATCTTCTTCCAGCTTGTGCCAAGCCTCTTTCACTGCCCACTCTATTTCAATTGGAATACATATATTTTTGTTTTAAGATTCTTATGTTTGAATCACATCAAAGCTTAAACTAAAAATTCTATGCCCTTGCCTTAACGTTTCAACCCACCCTGGTGAGTCCCCACAGCCTCTCACTAAGGTCGATGAGAATCTCCTCTTGAGACCTCCCTATCCAACCTCCATGCTGTTCCAGGACCACGGATGGGCACCAAACTACGGTCAGTGCTGCCGGCATTCCTGCCAAAGTCTGGTCCTAGGTGGATGGGTGCCTGTCCTCTGCAGAGTGAGCTCTCTCCCTGGCATCAATGTTATTTATTCGTTTTCTGCTCATCCTCTCAGGTGTCATCCTTGGACCTCAGCACAGGCCCCAGCCAAGTGCTCTGACAGATCTAACTCTCCCCTCGCAAATCCTCTGACCCCAGACTTTAGATCTCTGGCTACAGCTTGAGTCCCCACGGGCAGATTATGCTTCTTTTTCCATAGGTCTGTCCACTGTGTCAGCTTTTTTAAGCTTTGGGTATGGATCTTAGACCCTTTATTCCCAGAAAGTCCTGCCCCACCACTGCAGACTATCCACCTGTCTTCCAAAGTCCACAGATGTAGGGGTGTCAGGCAGGGGCAATCCCGCTACCTTCCTCCAGGACACCAACAATAAGATATTATATACCTTATATCCCCATGGGTACTTAGCATCCTCTTCTGAACTATATATAATATTATGTAAGCCCTTACTTTGCATAACTAGGAGGAGTCCCCCAAGGGCCTCAAGATGACTTGCTCTCCCCACTCAATGAACTAAAATAGGCAGCCAGTGTAATTTGTCCAATTTCGGACTCACTTTGGACCTAATTACTTTGATTGTTGACAGACAGCTCTTCATCTTTGTCTCTGCAGATAAAGTAAATCTGTAAATACTGACTCTTTATTCCTTGATCTCTGTGGGCAGGCCCATAGGTGACTGTGCTCTATTTCCAAATGAGTGAATGCAGGGTTCTTGCTCAGGACTCTGTGGAATGACTGGTTGCCAGCTTGTTGGGACAAGTGGGTAGAGGGGCTGTGTGTGCTTTGTTTGCTCTTATTCTCCTTTCACTCTCTTGCTCTCTCTCATTCCCTGGCTTTCCTTCCTAAACCCGAGCACCCAGCCTGTTTCTGGGGTCTGGATATTGGTTTTCCTGCCCTGCCCAGTGTTCTTAGCAGCTACAATCTGTAATGGGAGGGCATTTTGAACTAGGTTGGGTAGAAGAGTCTTCCTTTTGGGTCTGAGACAAAACACAGGCACCCTGGCACTTCTTGTGTGACACCTGCCTCCAGGCTCTAGCAGCTGAGGGTAAGAAAGAGGGTGTGTGTGGAGGGCCTTTGTTGAGGTGAGTATTAGGGTTCCTGATGTAACCATTTTATACTCAGGGGGCTGGAAAAGGCAACATTAATATGGTTTGCTATTGGGATATGGGATCAGCTCCCATTAGGGAGCCCTGAAAAGTATTTACAATTCTTTCCTAGCATCCAGCCCTGTCCAGGACTCGTGAATCTCTGTTTGAAGGGTCTGAAGTCCAGAAGTGGGCAAAAGCATAGAGAAGCCACGAGAGGAGTGCGGAGAAATGGTAAAAGAGATACATGGGAATCTGGGTGGAGCATTGAGAATGTCCCCTCCCTGAGTGTTCCCTCAGCCCCTCTTCCCTCAGCCCCTCTTCCCTCAACCCCTCTGCATGTTGTTTGAAACTGGAGCTGTCAGCATATGCCCTCTTGGGGCAGGTGACAACAAAACTCTCAGCCCCCATAGCTGAGGATTCACATTCCATTTGGAGTCTCTATCCATGTGCTCAGACCTACCTTTCTATGCCTCATGGAGGACCTCTTCCTCTCAGTACCCACTCTAGTCTGGGATCTGGGCTTTTCTCAAACCTAGGGCCTCAGCCTGGGCTCTAGTGGGATCCTCAGCCAACGCTTCATTGGTCCTTGATGAGGAAGGCAGTCTGAAAATGTGTGAAAAGGACAGACTAGCATTGTTAGGTAGGTACACCTACAGTCAGCACAGAGGACACCATTGGTCAGTTAGTCCACTTCAGGCCTCTCACAGATGGGGACACAGAGGCCCAGAGACACCTGGGCTTCTTCAGCTCCATGGGACCCTAGTTCTGGTCCTGGCTGCCCTGGGTAGTTTCATCATGGGTTACTAAAGCTTGTGCCTTCCCAGGTCCAGGAAAACAGGGAAGTATGTTCTTATAACTTCTTGAACACCCCAAGCAGTTTCCCACAACTCTGAAATACCCAGGCAGGTATGTCCTCGAAGGCAGGACAGGAGTTAGCCAATAACGCAACTGAGGGTCACTCTACTGCACAGTTGACTTCTAATCTTCTAATTGAGTTGAACTGCCTCAGTTTCTCTAGACTGATCAGTTTCTGGGTAGTAACAAGAAATGGCCCAGGTTCACACAGGGCCCCTCCTCCTCCCCAAACCCTCAGCTAGAAGAGTTGATTATCAAACCCTCTTCTTTTGGAGGGGGGTAGGACAGAGGAGAGGGAATAACTCATCTATTCGAAAATAGTAATGATGAGGCAGAATCATAGCAGGCAGTATTTAATAAGTTTGTTCATCTCAGGCCCAACACCCAGGAAGTACTTTTGAATCACATTAAACTATGGAAAAGTCTGTTAGCAGAAAACCCACAAATCTGACTAGTGCATGTTTGATGTTTCGGTTTTATTCATTGGGGATAATATGTGGTATGGGTTGAATCTGTAACAATTTTTATCTTTTTTTAAAAAAAATAGCAAGTGACATCCTGTGGTCTCTTTTCCTTTTTTATTTTATTTTATTTTTATTTTTTTTACTACAAGTACAATGCATGCCGATAAAAAAGATGTATGTTGCATGTATCTGTGATAATAGCCATGGCAAAGGCAGTCTGAGGCATATTAACAACAGACTTATCTATGAAGCAGCACCTTATGTAAGATGCATTTTCCTCTAGAGCCAAGCGGAAAAGAATCCACCTACACAAGCAGCTAAGTGGCCCCTGAGCCCACATGCTACCCAGCACCCCCAGGGCAGGCGGAGTTTTCTCACCTACATAACGGACACAATGAAGGGAGGATTTCCATTTAGCCCAACAATTGCTAACATGTAAATTGATACTTGATGCTCGGCAGTCTGGCTGTACTAATGTCACCTATGGAACCTGAGATAATTTCACTGGCATTTTTCTCTTCTCTGAGGGAGAAGTGTGCCTTTTGCCAGTGTCCATCTGACAAGCCCGGATACACATTTGCATGGCAAGTGGGGACAGCATATTTAAGGTTTACCTGAATGTAGCCATTCAAGATATCTTTTAAAATCTCCTGTCTCCAACAAAAAAAGATACAGGGCTAAATGATGATAGAAGACTTTGTTGAAGCTGACAGACTAACCTCGAGTCCTTTCCTTCCTAGTGATCAGGGGCCCACTAGACTGTGGGAATCGAATGGATCAAAGCTACTGACTTGCATCTGTACACCTCTATGTGCCACAGGGGTGTGACATGGTTAGTATGTGACACTGTTTATCTCCAGCCTCCACCATCTGATCCAAACTGCCCTTCAGCCCCACACCCTGCAGCACACCCAGCAGGCCAGCAGCTTTGTGACCTTGGATGGTTGTTCACTCTTCCATGCTGCTGTCTGTCCCCCTCCCCCACCTCACCCCACTTCATTTCTCCACTCCCCAGCCTTCTGTGCCTGCTCAGCCTTTTTGCCTTTACTCTGTCTAGCAGACCAGCATCACTCACTTCCCACAGCCTCTGTAAAAACCATCCTGCTGATTTTCCAACCTGTCTCTGCTCTTTGTCATCTTGCTCCTTATCCAGGCCCTGGGGTCCTGCCTAAGAAAGTCATGGCAGTTGAGTTAACACCTAACTTCAGTTAAGAGTCAACACAGAGTCATAATGAACCTCTCCCTTCCTCCTGGGGTCCCTGCATGGCATTTCCACAGAGGTGCCTTCAAGCCTAGACACCTCAAGACTCGGTCTATTTCTATTTCCTCATGGCTCAGGGAGGTTCCTCCCTGAAACTTTCATACTGCCATGACTCTGCTATTCCTTATCCTCCATTGGCCTGGTTACCCTTAAGAATATAGTCTTCTCTTCCTCTTCCATTGCTGGACTTTTCCAAAGAGTGGGCAGTATTTCTGTCTCTTTTTTTTTTCACCACCTACATACCTCTAATCTCTTGACATTTACTTTCCACTCCTTCTACTTTGTGAAAATGATTTTTTTGAAGGACACAGATGAGGCAGGGCCTAGACTTAGTGGCTTTTCCTCAGACTAGTGGCAGGGTTTGTCCTGTGTGACTATCATATCCTTCTTGTTATAGACAGAATAATGACCCTCCAAAGATATCTGTGTCCTAATCTCTGGAACCTGTGAATATGTTACCTTACGTGGCAGATGTGATTAAGTTAAGAATCTTGAGATGGGAAGATTATCCTGGATTATCTGCGTGGGCCCAATGTAATCGCATGGATCCTTTCAGCATAAAGAGGGAGATAGGAGAGTCTGATTCAGGGAAGGAGCTGTGATGATGAAGCAGAGGTCAGAGGGACAAGGGGCCATGAACCAAAGAATGCTGGCAGACTCTAGAAGCTGGAAAAGGCAAGAATGGATTTTCCTATAGAGTCTTCAAAAGGAATACAGCCCTGCCAGTACCTTAATTTTAGCCCCATAAGAACCATTTCAGACTTCTGACCTCTAGGACAGAGAGAATAAATTTACATTCTTGCTTTAAGCCACTAAGTTTATGGTAATTTGTGACAGCAGCAATAGGAAACTAGTACACTCCTCAAAATTCTCTTCTCCCTGGATTGTCATATCCAATGCCATAGAAACTTCTGTCTTCTGTTGGTCCTTTTCATTCTGTTTCCTTCACAAGGAGAGGGATCTTTCAGTCTTAACCTTCTCTCTGGCCATGCATTTAGCATTTTGATAGTGAATACTTGCAGAAATGGTCTCTGTTTGTTTAATAACGCTACTGTATTTGGCATGTTTGGAGATACTTACCTTACCCACACTCCCTCTTTAGAGAATCTTCCTCTATACACAGGCCTTGCTGCATAGACATTAGGTCACCTGTCCCTACCCCTGTCACAGCTGTGGCACAGGGTGTGAACCTCATCAAAGGGGAACTCACTAATAAGCTGCCTGGTGCAGAAAATATGGTTTTGGTGGATTGGAGGCCCACTCTAGAGAATCTGTTGGAGTGTTACCAAGGAGAGTTTCAGTGCATGGTAGGCACTTGAGGGTAAGACTGTGGCAATTAAGGGCCAGATGAAATTCAGGAAGAGGGGACATTGAGATGTGGCTGATTGGAGGATGGGAAGGGAGCAGAGGTAGTCAGAGAGAACGTGAGGCGTCACTTGACAGGGAGGAGGTAAGAGTGTCTCTGTCTTTGAGTGGCCTTGGTTTTGCTTTCCTCTAGGTGTTTTTTGCATTTTTCTGAGACACTCTGTGTCCTCACAAAACTCCCTTTTCATCGAGCTACTTTGAGTAGGTTTTTGTTCCTTGCAACCAAAGACGACTAACTGGAATAGTCTGTATTTGTGCAGTAGCTCAAGCCAGAAAGCTGCGGGTCAACTTTTACTCTTCTTGCCCTCTCTGTTGTCCTGAAGCCTGAATGCATGAGAAGGTGAAGAATCTGGGACAGACCACGAAGAATAACAATATTGAAGGAAAGAAAGAAAAATAATTAAAGGTAGGAAGAGAACTAGGAATGCATTCTGAAGCACCACTGAAGTGAAGGGAGGGAGTGATTATAAGCATGAAATGTCATCAAATCCTAAACTTTTGTTTTGACATCAGGAGCAGTTCTGGGTGATGAGAGAATAAATACCTTTTTGGGAATCCAGTAATTCAAAACTGAAAGGTTCAGGAAGAGCATTTGGGTGAGGGAACACATAAGCCATTTTTAGTGGAAGCCAAGGAGACTTCTCTATTAATACCAACTACAAAATACATACAGGGACCAGAAATGAATGATGAGTGATTTCAACTAGATCTGACTTTGAACTCCTCAAGGTCAAGGTGCATGTCTTATTCACTAGCCTATTTGCAGAAACTCCTGGCATTCATTTATTCTTTCCACAAATATTGGTTGCACATTTAGGTGCAGAAACATAATAGGCATTCAGTTGGATGATTAAACTATTTTTACATCATGTTTTGAAAATCATGCATCTAAAAAATTCCAGGTTTGTTTTGCTGACAATTTTAGCTCCCCAAATGCATAGGAAGAAGAGACAGTTAATTTAGGAGTAGAGATATTTTCCACTTGCCAATGAAGGAATCCAGATTTTGAGCAAGTATTGCATTATGTGATAATGAAAATGTTTGATGGAAAAAAATGTTGTTGACCAGATCCATACAACTAAATTGTTAATACAAAGGTATCCCTCATTAACAGTTTTACAAACAAGGACCTCCCCGACATTGTGTTGGATGTGTCTCTGAAAGTAGGAGATGTCCGGAAGTTTTCAGGGCACAGCTCTAAAGTCACAGTGGTTCGTAGGGATTTCTTTGTCCCACCAAATGAGATTCAACATGGACCCTGGATCTTTGACAGTGGAAAATAAACTCCCTCTCTCTGTGACTCACTTTGGAAAGAGAGAGAAAAGGAATTACATAATAAAATGTACTTTTTGGGAGGCTCTGTGAGCAGCGGTAGAGAAATCTTGTGGGTAGCACGCTTAAGGTGGGTTGAAAGCGCACTGGAGTGCTTCTGTGTCCGTAGGAAGCTTTCCAGGTTGGCCGCAGCCTGGCTTTGTGAGAGCTGATTAGGATGCAAAATAGTAATGCAGGCTTGTTCCTGGAGCTTGTCTCACCTCTGTCCCCTCAACTCTGCCTAGGCCTGTTCCTGAGTGTGAAAGTTCTGATTGTTATCTTGGTTGCAGAATCCCATTCCTTGTCTGTTTTCTTTTGCCCTTATCCTCACATTTCTTTGAATGTCCTTTCATGGGACGCCTTGATCTGCTCCCAAAGAAATGCAATTATCAGAAATCAACCTCTCTTACCCATTTCTGCCCTAAGCAGCTTTTGCCCACTGGTGAATTTCACATTGTACTGAGAAAGTCAGCAACTAATACTAATAACAATAAAATATGTTTGTATTTTTTAGATGACTTTTTCCACTGGGGACTCCCTGGTGAGAGCCAGGCACTGAGTGGAGTGAGCATGGATATGAGCTGGAAATAGAGAGGGAGAAAGAGACCTGGCTGGCTGAAGCCTTTCCTTGACAGCTAATTTCCATTTTTTGGTATCAAGGGGTCTGTGCTAGTAATTGGCATGCAGATTGTGTCTGATGGGCCTGTTATACAGAATAAAGGAATCTGCTAGTTAGAATAAGCCAACCCCAGGCTGATGGATGGGGCATAAGGAGGTCATTGCAAAAGAGAAATTGTGTGGGTGTGTGTCCCTGTGCATGCGTGTGTTTCACAAGAACTCCTACCCCTCCTTTCTCCCTCTTTATCCAGCAAACTCTAATCTTTCATATTGCATTGAGACAAATGTTACTCCATTTCTCTGCCTCTCTCTGTTTTTCCCTGGAAGGGATATTTGATGGAACCCACTCTAGGTTTTAATAAAGTGTGGGGGCAAAAGAGAAATTAAAGCAGTGTCATGGTTTGTTAGCAGCCCAGGATCTTCCAGGATGGGCTCAGGCTACAAATTATACTCTGGAATTAATTGGCAGAAGGTGGTTCTCCTGTCCATCATTCTTAATCCAAAGGCATGGTAGAAGCAGCCATGGGATATCAACAAGAAAATGTGGGCTGTTTTCCATTTCCCTTTTGTCTGTCATTGGTCTGTTTAGGTAGCTGTTTTCTTGACCCCACCCTGTGCCTTGGTTAAGTAGGAGTTGTGCCGTCTGCTGTTACCTCTTGGGTTAGCTGGGTGATTTGAGACATCCTCCTAAGCAGGGCGCTTCCAGTTCAGGAACCTGCTAGGGGTCCCAGGGGTCTACAGCTAGGCTTCTCATAACCATGGAAAGCTGAAGGAGAATTTAGCTTCCTTTTCCAAAGCTCTATTAAAACTCCAAAGCTCCACAGAGTTGACTTTTACTAATATAATATAGGTATGTTAGGTAACTACGGTGTTTATGGTACGATTTAAAGAAACATAAAAACATGGGAAGAACCAACTAGCTTCCGCTTACCCATCCCCAGTCCTCCTGCCAGACTAGAATAGATAGGTGATATTGACTCTTGCTTGCCTTGTCTGGGATGTGGCAGAGCACTGGTTCAAGAGCATGTAGGCAGGTTGGGAGGTTTCCTGCTCTCAGCCAGAGTTAGCTGCCCCCCGGGGCTGGTTCTCCACCTCTTTGTAAAAAGGAGAAAATGACTGCGCTCCACAGGCCTGAGTCTGTCTTTGCTGGCACGAAAGGGAAACATTCCTGTGTGTTGTCACCAGAAATCTTTAGGATGGATCTTTCCCAATTAGAAAGAAGTAATTTTCTTATCTCTAGCTCCTTTCCTTCTTAATACAAAACTGGAGTTTATCAGACCTGTTGGGTGAATTTTTAAACTCCCATCTATGATATTTCTGGTCTTCCTTATCATTTTCTGGCCTTATATCTGAGAGAACTTTTCACAATAAGGTGTGTGAGGCTTTAAAAAAATATATTTTTTGCTCTAGGATTCCCTCCACATGTAGGTCTAAAGTAAACAAAACTAGTATGTAAGGTTAAAGCAGTTTTACAGAAAGCGAGTATTCTTACCTGCCTAACGGGCAATTAAAACTTTTTAAATTACATAGGACAATTGACATTTTTGGAGGTACAGTTCTATGAATTTTAATATGTGTATATATTCATATCACCAGCATTGCAGTCACTATGCAGAAATTTCATGTCACCCCAAAGAGCTTCCCGAGCTTTCTGTGCTGCCACTGGGTGGCTACTCCCTTACCCCGCCCCTAAGCCCTGCCAGCCCTGACCTGTTTGCTATTATTGTAATTTTGAAAAATACTTTTCTTTAAAAACATACTCAAACAGAACATTATAATATTTTAAAAAAGAAATAGAGGAGTGCTTTATAGAAAATGTTTTATTTTTCATTAGATAAATTTGGTTGCCTTATGGAGCAGACATCAGCAAGGGTTCCAAAACCCTTCCTTTGCCTCCTGAACAGATCCAGGAGGGTCCAAGGAGGCCATCCCTTTGGGCCATGTTTCCCCCTCAGGCTGCCTTAACAGGTGAATGCAGAAGGTACATTTCAGAAGGTCAAAGCCATCTTTGACTCAGCCCTACCCTTTTGCTTGTCTCTGCAAGCAAATATTTTTTATTTCCCTACCCTCTAAGCATAGGGTCAGTGTCTCCCATTTTTTCCACCTCTAATAGCATGTAGAAGAGTACTCTGTCCACATGTGGTATTGGAGAGAAAGAGGAATGAGGGAGGAGGCAGAGAAGACACAAGAAATTGGAAGCTAAGGAGCAGGAGGGAAAAGCAGGTGAAAACGAAGAGAAAGGAACAGAGAAGGGAGAAGGAGAGGAGAGGTGAGCACAGGGAGGGGAGGGAGCCGATGGCTCAAACCCCAGGCTCAGCATAGAGGTCGTCTGCCCCTCCAGGACCAGCTAAGGTTCCCACAGTTCCAGGGCATTACTGCGGCACTACCTATAGGCCTGCTGGTCAAACAGGAGGCAGTAGGTGTCTCTACCAACTCTACCAATATTTCCTTTAACTCTGCTCAACCCCTACATAGTGCCCTCCCTTGCTGCGGAGAGACCTTCCTCCCTTCTGTCAAGTATACTCAATGGTCTTCTCTTGGCTGCCGATGCAGACAGCACTTTCTGTTTCTCTGTCTCAGACACATCAGTATGTGGGAGCTTTTGCTTTGTAACTGGAAGATCATTGAGTATTTTTGGTAGCAGAAGAGGGTAAAAAAAAGGAGATCAGATGGGTTAGATATGGTGTCTACTCAAGGTTCAGCTCAGTGGACTGGATATGAGGCCCTGTGAACTGGGGGTGGGGGACCCTGAAGGAAAAAGACATTCCCTCTGACACCCAGGTTTCTTCAGGCCTGGGATGGGGGTGGGGTGTTCTAGGATGTGATAGAGCCACTTGTGAGTCTCTGGATGTTGGCAGAGCTATTTTGGGACCTAGGTGATGTGGTGAGGCACAGAGATGGGGAGGAGATAACAACCTTATTTCTGCATGGGGCCCCACACTGTGAGGGCACCTGAGGACAGTGGTTTTGGGAGCACCAATCAGAGCATCCGTGGCATAAATGGAGGCATTCCCCACTAAGCTGAGGGTGAGGCTCCTGCAAGTGGCTTTATGTCAGAGGATATGGACAAATGAGACACGGGTTGAGAGGAAGGAAGGGCTGATGCTCGGAGGCAACTGCATAAACCAGCTCAGGAATAACGACAGGCTCCCCTTTGAAGATCCCCTGAAATGATTGGGTGTATGTTAGTTTGTCTGGGTTCTGGAGTTCTGCTGTTTTTATAGGGGAATTGTTAAACTCATCAGAAGTCAAAGTAGACTTTTTAAGTTTCTAGGCCACACTCTTAAATGACAGAAAAGAAAAAAGAAAAGAAAAGAAGGCTGCAGCTATGGGGAGCAGGTCACTTATATTGTACAGTCCCCTTCTAGGGAGGCCTCTTCCAGCAGGGCTGCTGTGGGTGCTTCTCTCTCTGCTTCTCCAGAGGATGGGCTCCCCACACTTTACAATCCAGCCTGGCCCCTGCACATGGAACGTCTTCCTTAAAAGTCCCTTTCCCTTATGTTCTTGGAACATTAAAAAACTTAAACAAAACTGTTCCGTTTTCAGGTGGGCCTCATTTTATACTCTGTTGGTATTTCTTTGTGTTCTTCTTTATTTCCTGCCTCCCATGAATTTTGGCAACTCCAGATCTGGCTGACGCTAGCCAATGGGAATTAGAGAAACCTTTGTGTGACGTTTGTGCAAGTTATTAAAAAGGTGCCCTTTCCTTGGGAGAATAGCCCCATGCAGGGTGCAAAGTGCTGTGGGCAAAGCGCAGGCTGAAACTGAGCCCCCACACACCCTTGTCCGGGTGTCCCATACAAAGCAGGCTAGAAGGGGAGTTGAGCTCCTCCACATTCTAACTCATCAAGTGAGTGCGTGCCTCATTTTCAATATCATTTTCTCATTACCTGCTTTGAATTTTGTTAGCTTCTACCAAAAATTATCTTCGTGTTCTCTTTAAGGATGTATTTTTAAAGCATTGCTTCCTAAGGATATGAGTTTATTACTGTCAGCCACATGACCAGTCAAATTTTAACTGAGTTAAAATCGCTTTGTGATTTTAGCAGCAGAAGAAATTTAATGTAGGACATTGTTAAAGCAGGTGTTTGGGTTACTGGGAAGACAAGAAGTGGATGAATGAAACGCCTCAGCAATTAGCAATAGCAGGGAACGCTGGCACCGTAGGGAGGAGGTGGTGTTACCAGGGGCAGCCGTGCTGCAACTGTGTGGTTGCAGGCATGAAGACTGAAAGCCAACAAGCCAAAGACGGGATCATGGAGGGACAGATACTTTGGATTCCTTGATGGTATCATAAAGCTACCAAACCAAGCCTAGGATCACCTTTTTACCATTTTTTTGTTAGCAAGTAATAAATGCCTCTATTTCTTTGAATCTGTTAGATTTTTCTATTACTTGTAGCTAAATACATCTGACGTAATATTTATCCAAGACCTAAGAAGCCATTTATATTAATAACTATGTTAGATTAAATAAGTATATTTACATTCACCCAACGTTTTGAAGCAATCACTAGCTGTCCGAGGCCACAATGGCCGCCAGGCCTGGCCTGTGGGTACGGATGTCACCCCAGGCCTGCAGGAGCAGATTGGAAGTGCTGGTCAGTGATCAGAAATGGGGCTGGAGGTTTCAGTGCTGGGGCTTCCCACTAGATGCCACGCTGTGCAATTCATTCAGCAAGCCCTGCCTCTGTGTTTCTGCCAGGGTCCTGGAGGAAATAATTTCCATTTCCTTCTGGCCTGCTGTGGATGCAGGGCTTCCTGATTGGCCCACACAATATAAACACACAATGACAGTATTTATCCCGGAAGCTCCCCTGAGCTTGAAACTCAACAATGCTCTCAAAGATCCCTTTCTATTGGGTTCCAGGATCTCAGGGCTGTGAGTTAATGAAAAAAGAGATGCCTACAGGCAAGGCCCATTTCCTGTCTCTTTCTTGATGATTTCCAGTCTGGGATGGGTTTTGCCTTTTATTCATGAGCAGCAGTGGGGAAGTGTACCTTGTAGACGTGATAGCACAGACATTTAAGAGTTAACAGGAGGTTCATCTGGTGTGTTCAGGTTTGCGGCATTCAAACGGGTCAAATACTCCATGAACTGGTGGAAACTGGTTACATAATAACCACAGAGTAATCACTTTGGGATGTATTTTGTCTTTTCTTTCACCTCTTGTGTATTATAAAGCTTTTTCTATTTTTGTCTTGCAACCACTGTTACATAATATTACAGGGCACAGAGGTTCTGAAGTTGATATAATTCATCATCATCCTCAGGGACTGATCTAAGCACTTTACAGAAACTAACTCATTTCAATCCTCATAACAACCCTATAGGTAAGTGTTAGGGGTCGGATCGTATCCCTAGTCCTAGCCCACAGCACCTAAGAGCGTGACCTTATTTGGAGACAACCAAGTTAAAGTGAGGTCATTAAGGTGGGCCCTAACCCAATATCGCTGGTGTCTTGATAAAAAGGGGAACTGTGGACACAGATATGCAGACAGGGGAGATGATGCAAAGACATGTTAGGAGAAGGCAACCATCTACATGCCAAGGGGAAAGGCCCTGGCAGAAACCAATGCTGTCGACACCTGATTCCAGACTTCCGGTTTCCAGAACTATGAGACAATACGTCTCTGTAGTTTAAGCCACCCAGTCGGTGGTACATTGTTCTGGTAGTTCTAGCAAACTAATATAGTAAGTATATTATTATTACCTAGCGAGGCTATTTCCAGATGAGGGAACTGAGGCACCGAAAGGATGAGCAACTTGCTTCAGTTTATAAAACTAAGTGGAAAATCGTATGCCAGGCCCTTTGGGTAGGAGTGATAGTGGTTGTAGCTTGACAGGCACCCAAATGTGCTGAGGGTAGTCAATGGAGTGAGTGTCTTCAGTCCCAGTGCGGCAGGTTATGTTTACCACAGGATCCCCTCTCCTCCAAGTCTTTTCTTGATGTGTCAGCAGGCTTTGTGTGGAGGTGGATCTGATGTTTGCTTAACTGAGAAATGAGGCTGTGTTTATGGACATTTCACAGTGGCCTGATGCAGACGTTTGCTGGCATGTCAGAGGGATGCGGGCTCTGTGGGCTG
The DNA here is from genome assembly GCA_004027735.1 of Carollia perspicillata. NCBI lineage: Eukaryota > Metazoa > Chordata > Mammalia > Chiroptera > Phyllostomidae > Carollia > Carollia perspicillata. The sequence goes on along the minus strand of PVKM010012551.1, from coordinate 3,009 downwards.
TGGAGATCGATGATCAGATGCTTCAAGTTACTTCTGTCCTTAACCCCCAGTGAAGGGCTAGACACAGGAGTGTGTGTGCATGTAGATATGCCCACTACTTCTTGCATGACTACATATTAGTGCACACATTCCTCACCCGTACTTATATGTACTAAGAGAAACACGCATGTACCTGGACACATGTAAATACAGGCAAACACACTTGTCCTCCAGAATCATTCTCAAGCAACACACCTGTGAACTTGCACACTTACACACCCACACGCCTGCTGAATGTGTATGTGAGTATACACACATGTACCTGAGAACACACATGGTTAAGTGGACGCAGACCATCAGAGTGAGTGACAGTGTCCTAGGTCAGGCTGCCCAGAGCAGATTCTGAGACGAGAGGGAGTGTACAACTGATTTATTATGGGGATGTTCCCAGGGGAGAGCAGTAAGGAGTCGGACAAGCAGGACAGGGTCAAAGAAGAAGCCAGACAAGAATGTGATTTCAGATGAAGGTGCAGCCTCAGCCTAATCCTTTGGGGCTCTCTGGAGCACAAAGCAAATCCCCTCTTTTTGTGTCTCTTTATGCCAAGGGAGCTGACTTTTATACTCCTGCACCAGTGGTGCACTGGCGGTGGGCAGCCCAGGGCCAGGCACTCTCAGCACTTCTGTCTGCCACTGTGTCTGGGTGAGAGCTCCACCAGCCCAGGGAGTGTCCTCGGAGGACTGCAGAGTGAGAGCCCAGAGAAGCACAGCACACAGGAGGGTATGCTCTGGGGCAGGTGCAGTGTGTGTTGAGGGAAGTGAGGGGCTCTGGTGTGGGGAGACTTTTTTCAAGGAATTTCTTTCAAGAGGGATGGTTCAGGGGTGTGGGAAGGAGCAGAGCCTAGGGTATTGGTCCTGGCCCAAGAAGGCCAACAGAATAGGGGTGAAACAGGTAGCTCAGTGAGGGCAGCCCACTGGGCAGAGCCTGTTTGCCCTCCAGGAGTCTTCATGCTTCCTTGGCCAGGATGTGAGGAAGACCAAGGTCAGCCTTGGAGACAGAAGAAAGTCCGTGCACCTGTGGGGAGAGATCTCAGGGAAGGTCTCCCATGTCATCTGCAGGAAGACAGACAAACTGAGTGTCCAGAAGCACAACAGTATCCCACAGCGTAGTCCCAGGCCCTATCCACATTCAGGAGCTTCTACATGTCCACTGCAGAGAACCGGGTCTCCTAGTGTACCCACTGTGGGGTGTGTAGGGGTAGGTGAGGTCGCCTCTATTGTTCATTGTCCTTTTTGGCTGATTGGAGGTCAGTTTGTGTGTACAGGATGGCAAGGTACTCCAACCCAGGGTGGGGTGCATGGAAGAGGAAACTAGTGTTTTCTTAGCACCTCTCTATCTTGCAAATGAGGAAACTGAGTCAGGAGAAGTAAAGCAATTTGCATAAGGTTATACAGAGATACAGTGGTGGATTTGGGGCTCAAACTCACACCTGTACTCCCAACAGATGGGTTGTTTCAGGGCCTGGGGGCTCCTGGGCTGGAGGCAGTAATGACAGCAAGGTCAGATCCCCAAGTGTGGGGTCCCAACTGCCCACACCAGGGAGCACTGGCCAAACCCAGCCCAGGTCTTCTTTCCTCACGGTGGGAAGACCATCAGGCCTTCTGGGCTGGCCATCTGTTGGGAATAATCATTGGGGATAGATAAAAATGAAATACCTGTTAAAAACAAGCAATAATTTTCAGAGACTGGCAAGTTTAAATTCATATTTTAATATAATTTATTTGCAAGAGCACAGTTCTGCTAAAATATAAACCAAATTTTTATTAGTGAACAGAATACTTAACATCCAAAGCCCTGACTCGTTCAGCACTGTCTGCAGAAACAGGGGTAAGAAATTGCTTTATCTCTGTCTGCATGACTAAAAAGGTCACCACAGAGGCCCTTCCGGAAGAAAGGGAAGACCTGTCCAAGGACAAATTCCAGCTTAAACTCTTGGATGCAAAATGTACTCGGTTACTAAAATGACAGTTTCCCAGCTTCAGAAATTAAACTGTAGCATGGGAAGAAGCTATTGGCAGTTTTAAAATATTAATTTTCTCTGCTACAGGTTGTTTACTTGACAGCTGGTGCCCCACTTTCAAGCAAAATTGCCTGTGGCCCTTAATAAATATTTGGCAATTTGGTTAAAACCCAGCACTTCTAAACCTGCCTTTGGCCTTAACATTGCAGTATTTGAAAGCTGATTCCTCAAATAACAGGAGGTTGACGAAAAAGACACCAAGGTCTGGTGGCCCATGCCCTGAGTATTGGAATTAATGATAAAGCATAGCCATGCTCTAGGCTTTTTCCCTGCATTTAAAATTTTTTCCAATTAAACTTTTTGTTTTGAGGTAATTATAGATTCACATGTGGTTGTAAGAAAGACATGCATTAAAATTTGTGTGTTTGTGTGTGTGGATTTTCTTCATTTCATCATGCTTATGAACACCTACTACTTAGTCTTTCTGGTGAGTAGGGCGTCCTCTAGGAGGATGCAGCATGTGGTACTGTAGCTCCCTGGACTCTTGAGTTGTTCTGTACCGGCCCACCACACATAGGCGTCAATGGCTGTGCATTCTTCTCCTCAGTTAATGTTACCAGGGAAATTTAGCCACTCATGTCAGAAATCCAGGCAGTAATGACATTTACCTCAGGTCTGCACCTTGCAAATGACCCTGAAACAGCCATAAAAAAATCAGAAGAAGATGAAATAGTATATTTATTTCCGCAACAGAGGAGAAATATATTTGCAATATTTAAAGCAATAGAAGATATCATCAGAAACAAGGTGAATCAAATCAACCACAAAAGAGTTTTAACTTTTGGTAGCAAAAGAAATGAAAAAATGAAAAAAAATGGCTAAGACTTGGACTTTACTTGATGATTTATCTAAAGATGTGAAGATATTGTTACATATAAAGAATGACAGGTAGCATCTTTCATTAGTATCATCTTTATAATTTATAATGTTGCCATATCACCACAGTGGAAAG
>PVKM010012550.1:0-31508 GCA_004027735.1 Carollia perspicillata | reverse complement strand
GTGAGGATGGTCCAAGAATCTACTCTGATGACACGGTCCCTGGATGATTCTCAAGTTTGAGAAGCATGGCCCTGAAGGAATGAGAATGGACTTCTAGGTCATGGGGAACTGGATTTGAACCTTTGGTGTCTGGTTTATAAAATGCCTTAAAAAAATCTATCCTTAGCTACTAAAATTCTGTGACCTGCATAACATTTTTCCTTTGTTTATATTCAGTTCCCTTGCCCCTTGCTTCTTCGGTGGTACATGGTGGCAAAACCTACCCCAGGCCCTTGCTGCCTTCCCTCTGCCTGTACCACCAGGGCAGCTGGCTGTGGCTGGGAAAAAAAGAAAACCAACCATGCTAATAGACCCCCCTTTCAGTTCAGCGACACAACCATGACCTAAGCTCGCAGCTCTGCCCAGAAATGCCACCGTGTTCCTTTAGGTCGCTAGTTGTTAGGTTGCCCCTAACTCTGCAATGTGGCTCTTTCTCTTCTCAGCCCTCCTCAAGCCGCCTTCTCTCTCTTCAGTCTCAACTGATGACCTTGCTCCTTATTTCACTGAGAAAATAGAAAAGACTGTTTTTTTTTTTTGTTTATTTGTTTGTTTCTTTTATTTTGACACTACCAAATCCCTCATCCGTATCTGTACCCGGTACTCTGCCCTCCATCTTGTTATGATGGATGAACCCTGAGGTCCCATTTCTCCCCACCCCGATCCTCCCTCTGTGGGATGGAGAGTCGGTTTTGAAGAAGGTGTGAGGCCTCCCCTTTCTGAACTTAAAAGCACTATTTTGGGATTTTGCTGAACAAAAGAGCCATCTACCCTGGATTTCCTCCCTTAGCACAAAGTTTTCTTTAACTTCTCACACAGTAATTAAAGAACCACTATTTTCTTTAATTTGCCACATATTAATTTAAAAATAGACCCCCCTCTCATCCCACCTAACATCCCTGGGAATGCAAAGACAGCAGCAAACGGTGTTTCCCTGGCCCCAGGCATAATCGCCGGGTTTGCTCCAGGAAAGGAGAGAAGGTGTGTTTCCACTGTCCTCTCTTTGGTTGCAAAGCCTCTCATGATTCATTTTATGGTGTCGAAATTTATAAGTATACAGACCTTCTAAGTTGTTCACTGTCTCTCAGCTCCCTGGGGGGGAACCGACAGGGCTGATCGCAGGCAGAGCAGTGACGGGAAGTTGCAGATTTCTGTTGGTTTCTGGGGCGTGATTATGGGGGTTTACTGCATACACACCCGAGCTCCAGGCCTTTTGTTCAGACTCTAAAGGCTTCTCTATAAAAGTTCACACCCGCCGCCCTCGTCTTTCACAATTACCATTACCTATGAGGATCAACAAAGACATTAATCCAGAATTTTTGAGTCATCACACCTGATGAATGAGGGGTTTTAAAATTTAAGTGTTTATTACCTGTGACCTTTTTAAGGGTATAACCAGAAGGGCATAGGATTAGTCAGAATGAATTGTGATTCGGAGTTGGGGAGTTGGGGGTGGGGGGGTCAGGGTGGAGCCCCTGGGTCCCCCCTGCCCTCTCCCCTCTGCTGCCATTATACCAGGTGTTAACTTTTAGTCGTTAGACCAAGAGAAAGCAGCAGTGGGGGTCTTATGGGAAGAGCTGGTAGCCTCGCTGTTGTTGGCACTCCAAGCTCTGGGCAACAGCTGTCTACCAACTGGTGTAAAAGTGTTTCAGTATTTTAATTCGCCAAATACCTTCCCATGTATGCTCCCAAGAAGGATTTGGGACAACATTGTTGAAAGAATATGGACAACATTGTTGAAAGAGTATAAACAACATGAAAATAAACCACACACCAAAACCAAAACAAAACAAACACACAGATTTTGTAATTTTATTGTTATAACATCTTTTTGAGACTTTAGTTTTTTAAACTGTTTTCATTTACAAATTGATGAAGGTACAGAGATTTCACATATACCGCTATGCCAATGCATGCACACACAGCCTTCCCATCACCAACATCACTTGTCAGAATTATATATGTGTATATATGTATATGTGTGTGTGTGTGTGTGTATTTTACCAAAGATGAACCTCCATTGGGACATCATAATCACCCAAAGTCCATAATTCACCTTAGGATTCTCTCTTGATGTTGTACATTCTATGGATTTGGACAAATGTATGATGACATATATCTATCGTTGTAATATTATACAGAGAATTTGCATTGCCCTAAAAATCCTCTGTGATCCCCCTATTTATCCCTCCCCCACACTTGAAGCTGCTGGTCTTTTCACAGTGTCCCCAGAATGTCCTGTCATTGGAATCATGCAGCACGAAGCCTTTTCCAACTTAGTCGTATGCTTTTAGGTTTCCCCATGTCTTTTCGTGGCTCAAGAGCTCATTTCTTAGTGCCAAACAATATTCCACTGTCTGGATGTACCAGTTTATTTATTATCCATTCACTTACTGAAGGACATCTTGGTTTCTTCCAAGTTTTTGCAATTTTGAGTAAAGCTGCTATAAACACCCATGTGCAGGTTTTTGTGGATCATATGGTAAGAGTGGATGGGTTGGTTTGTTTGTTGTGCTATAATTGACACACAGCATCGCATCAGTTTCAGGCGTACCACACAATGATTTGAGATACGCATATATTGTGAAATGATCGCAGCAGTGTCTAGTTAACATCCGTCACCTCGTACAGTTGCACATTTCTTCCTGTGATGAGAACTTTTAAGATCTACTCTCTTGTCAACTTTTAAATGTTCAGCATGGTATTAACTACAGTCACCGTGCTGCACGTTACAGCCCCAGGACTTACATATTTTATAGTGGGAAGTTTATACCTTTTGGCCACTGTCACCCATTTCATCCAGAGTATGTTTAGTTGTGTAAGAAACAGCCACCCTGGCTGGTGTAGCTCAGTGGATTGAGCGCGGGCCTGGGAACCAAACAACCATGGTTCGATTCCCAGTCAGGGCACATGCCCGGGTTGCAGGCCAGTTCTCAGCAGGAGACGCACAAGAGGCAACCATACATTGATATTTCTCTCCCTCTCTCCTTCCCTTCCCATCTAAAGATAAATTAAAAAAAAAACAAACAGCCGAATTGTCTCCCAAATTGGCTGTGCTATTTTGCATTCCCACCACATCCTCATCAGCATTTGGTGTTGTCTGTGTTCTGGATTTTGGCCATTCTGATGATTGTGTCTTGGTATCTTGTTTTAATTTGCATTTTCCTGTTGACATATGATATAGAGCATCTTTTCATTGCTTATTTGCCATCTGTATATCTTTTATGGTGAGGTGTCTGTTAAGATCTTTGGCTTATTTTAAAAATCAGATTGCTTATTATTGTTGAATTTTAGGAGTTCTTCATATATTTTGAATAGCAATCAGGCATTGTCATTTGCAAATATTTTCTCCCAGTCTGTGGCTTGTCTTCTCATTCTCTTGATATTGTCTTTTGCAGAGCAGAAATTTTAAAACCTGATGAATTCTAGCTTATCAGTGACTTCTTTCATGGATCTTGTCTTTAGTATTATATCTAGAAAGTCACCAGAGAACATTTTGCTCAGTGAAATAAGCCAGTCAGAGAAAGACGAATACCATATGGTTTCACTCATACGTGGAATCTAATGAACAAGCTGAACTAACAAGCAAAAGAGAGACAGACTCATAGATGAGAGCAGGCTGATAGCTCTGGGTGGGGCAGTTGGGGGTGGAGGGATTGAGCAGAAAGGAAGAAGGAACACGGACATGGACAACAGTGTGGTGATTGCGGTGAGGAGGGGGTAGGCAGAGGTGGAAGAGGGTATATGGTAATGGAAAAAAGGCAGTAAAAATATATTTTTGAAAAGTTATCATCACACCCAAAATCATCTAAGTCCTCTTCCATGTTGTCTTCTAGGAATGCAGTTTTGTGTTTTACATTTTGGTGGATGGTCCATTTTAAGTTAATTTTTGTGAAGGGTGATAGGTCCATGTACATTCATTTTTTTTTTTTTTTGCATGTGGCTGTCCAGTTGTTCTAACACCATTTATTGAAAAGACTACCTCTGTTCCATTGTATTGCCTTTACTCCTTTATCGAAGATTGACTGTATTTATGGGTATCTATTTCTGGTTTCTCTACTCTGCTCCATTTATCCGTCTGTTCTTTGGCCAGTACAACACCATCTTGATTAGCATTATATCTATTGTGTGGAAATATCTGGATGTAGAATGCTAAAAGCTCCCAAGCCCAGCACTCCTATTTTAAACCTGCAACACTCCTCCATCCCCTCTCCCAGCAGCCGATTCCACAAAGAAACTCCCAGGACACGGAAAGTCTGTTGCAGATGGCTTTTCGTGCCACTTTGTTCATTGGAAGGCATTTCAGGCTGCTGGGTAGGACTGGATCCCTGAAAAAATAATCGGACTGGGCTCTGGAGCTTAGGCCACAGTACCGATTCATTTAATTTAATGATTTTTTTTTTCACAGAAAGAAAAATCTGCTACTTTTGCAATCTGACAAGGCAATTTGCATTAGAGGAGCCGGCCCATCAGTAGAAACTACCCATTTGCAGCCTCCTTATTTAGTGATGAAGTAGTCCATTTAGTCCCATCAGTAGACTCTCTTTTCCAAATGTTTTTTTCTTAAATGCTTAGATCACCAGATTGCCCGTTATCAAAATTCAGCTATACCCTCCCTGGCCACAGCCTGCAGTGATCTCCCCTGCTGGCTGATAGTCTAGGAAGCGATGTTCCCCCAGCCCCCAACACAGTCCACTGAAGGAAGAGTGAAACTGTACTGCTGGTTAGCACCCTGTTTCAGCGTGGCTGGGTGTTGTCTTTCCCGTCTGTGTGATGTGACTTAACTAGCAACGGCAGACTCAGTGACCCCCATAAGCTGTATGTGGCCATTGAGGCTCTCTTATAAGACAAGTGGGTTCCTGGATGTGCCCCGAATGATCAGCTTTCTTCTCCTGGATCATGGCAGGATGGGCTTCTCGATGCAAAGGTGCCGTGTTTTAACTCATCTGTCATGCTGGAACGTATTTCTGTAAGATGCAGAGAGCACAGAAAATGAATTCTCTCGTTTGTAAGGCATTGTTTGATCTTACAGTATATGGTGTCTCATTTCTGAGACCCCAAACCCACTAATTATTTTTCAGTGAAATTTCCCACCACCAAGCCTGGAGATTATTTCCTCGGTAATCACTAAATAAAAGATTAAAAGATTAAAAGAAAGAAAGGAAAGAAAGGAAAGAGCTTGGGACGTGTGCATGTGTGTGCGAGCATGTTTCTGGATGTAAGAGTATGTGTGGTTGGTGTGCATGTGTGTGAATGTTTATTCCTTGTGTGTGGTTTGTATGTTGTTTGAGTGCGTGTGTGTGGCATGACTGGTTCTTTGCGTGCTAATGCTGCCTCCTAGTGGCCTCTGTTACTTTTGAAAGTGCTCACCAAACAGTTGGGAAGGAATTGATACTGAAGTTTCCTTGTGTCAAGCATTGGGTAAGATTTTCCATATATCTCACTATTGTATCTTTCCAATCACACCATGAGGAAGGTGAAGAAACCAAAGCTCAGGGAAATTAAGCAACTTGATTTACCTGGTCGCAAAGCTAATCAGTGACAGAACCAGACGTCCAACCTTCAGAGCCGTCTTCTCTACCATGCTTAGCCACTACTCATAGCTAGTTAGGCTGTGAGTTTTCCCACTGGCTGCCTGGAAATAACTGGACTCTAAAGTTGGAATTTTACGGCCTAAGAGCAGTGCTGGGACAGGGTGGTAGGGAGATTTTTGTGGAGGTGAGGCTATGAAGTTCTCTAGTAGTTGGTTGCCGTTTTGTATGGACATTGGCTGGGGCGATATGCGTATTATTGAAGCGGAGGGAGGAAGGATAGACAGTCTCTCTCTGTTAATAGCCTTGCACATGGATTGGCCAGGAAAGCAGGTTAGAGTAAGCCACAGAGGTGGAGACGGAATGGTGCATATGACCTTGTTCTGGCATAAGGAAGGAATGGGAATCATTGTACCAAAGGCAGTGATTCTTTTTTTTTAATAGTGAAGAAAAGAACATATGCCTCATACTCATAATTCAGTCTCTACTTTCTCTATACTACGCCTATTAGTGGCATAGGCTGTACTGTTGTGACCTTTAAGTAGGAAGTTCAGAATCATTTCCAATCCAGTTTAAGGGATTTACTGGCTGCAGGATTATTCTAGTATCTATCTCTAATGCATTTACATAATACTAATAATAATTTTTTGTATTTATAAATTGCTTTTCATTTAGATTGCTATGCATCATTCATGCATTTCATTCTAATGACACGGAGTATATTAATAATGCAAAATGGTGAATCACTGACTGAAATTTAATTATTTAGAATATCAGCTTATAAATTAGTACTATGTACAGGGCCATTGCTAGTTTTGAAACAATAAATAAAAATATGGAAGGTATGAGAGAAAAGGTACAGGGAATAAGAAGCATAAATGGCTGGTACAAAATAGGGGGAGGTTAAGAGTAGTATAAAATGGAGAAGTTAAAGAACTTACGTGCATGACCCATGGACATGAACTAAGGGGGGGAAGAATGTGGGTGGGAGGGGAGGCGCAGGGCAGAGGGGAATAAAGGGGGGGAAATGGGACAACTGTAATGGCATAATCAATGAAATATATTTAAGAAATAAAAATATGGAAGGTGTGTATATCATGTCAAATTCCAGAAAAATGGGCAAAGGGCTAAAGAGAAACTTTGCAGAAGAATAAAAAGAAAGAACTAATGGAGATATTAAATATTTCAACTTTTCTAAATAGTGGGAAATGAAAATTAAAGAGATACTTTATATATACATGCAATTAGCACAGATTAGAAAAATTGTTCATGTGAGACAGCCACCCTCGGGGACTGCTCAGTGAAACTGCAGCTTTGCAAAGCACTTCTGGAAAGCAATCTGTCAGCACCGATCAAACGACTTAGGCCCCCTCCCGCCCCCCGATAGGAATAGCTGTTATGGAGATAGCTGAAACTTCAACCAAGATATGTATTAAAAGATATTTATTCCAGTATTATATATCAGAGCCAAAGATTGCTAATATCCAATCACAGGAGAATAATTAAGCAAATGATGTTGCATTCTAATGATGGGATAATAAGTAGACATTAAAATGACTTATATATCATTTTCATTATTTATATATTATAATTTTATTACATACAAGTATATATGGTTTGAGAAAACTATACAGTTATTAATGGTGGTTATTTTTGATGGTAAGGTTATACATATTTTTATTTTCCTCTCTAAAATATTCAATGGCTTTCAATTTCCATATAATAGTGTTAAAACTTATAATGTGAAAAAATGCAATTCAAAAATCTCTGTCTAGGAAGAAACATTTCATAACTCTTTACAGTTCACTTGATTATTTTTGCTGGCAAGTCGAAACAATTGCCTGATAATTCACCACAGTCACCCAAAGTCAGTGACATTTGTTCTTGTGTCTTGTACTTACATTTTATGTGTTTTCTATTCCCGGTCCTTCAAATTCCTGGATAAAGTCACATTGAAGTCATTGAAACCTTAACTCCTCAATGTTTTAGAGGAGAAATAAATAGTGAATTTCATAATTTTGTGCCTAAGTCAGTGTTTTCCAAAATAATGCAATTTTGGAGAGACTGGAGGATGTTGAAGAAGTACAATCGGCGGGACCTAAACCGTCTTTAATTCTTTCACCAAGAGAATCACTGTCAGTCTTTGGTTCGTATTCTTTCAAGTCGTCTTCCTTTCTGTGTCTGCGGCAAGTATGCAAAATAATAGTTTGCAAACTGTTTTATAACTCACCATTTGTATTTATTAGTGTAGACTTAGACTTTTGGTGTTGATCTTCAGGACAATTGAAGTATCCAAAGAAAGCCTTTAGAAAATGCATACATTTTATATGTATATAATTTAAAATTAAGAGATATAAGTTACTGTATGGGTGTAAAGTTGGCTTTATAAAACAGAAAACACAAATAATAGTGGTTTAAACAAAATGGAGGTAACCTGTCAGTCTCTGCTATAGTTACTATAATTTTATAGAACAGGAGTTCAAAATAGAGATATCATCAGATTTAATACTTATAACAAAATACAGGCCTAATTCAAATTGTGTATGAAGAATTATTATCTTTATAATGAGCAAAAGGTTTCATTTTTCTATGTTTTAGGTAGGGAATAATCGAATTCACATTGTTCAGTATTATTTAGACTAATTCTTAATTTTAAGTTTATCTTTTGAAAATAAACAGAAACTTTCCCACATGAGAAGTGTAACATAATTAACTTCCCACACCGGAGAGGAAAACCATTTATTTTTAGGGTCACGTTTACACTATCATTATCAATTAGGTACCATTTGCTTAGTAAGAATTGAAGTAAAATGTTATTTGTGTTTGAAACAAAGCTTCTACTTTCATTTAAGTTATATGTAGCAGATAGGAAATAGTATTTTCAATGGAAATTTTTCAACTGTAATACATTTTAAAATCAAAGACAAAACAACATTCAGTATATATTTCCTGTATATATTTTCATAACTGACTTTATAATTAAATTAGACCCATCAGATTCACTCTCCTAGGAAGGAATTTGGGTTCAGGAGAAGTTAGTGTTCCGGGCCTCTTGAATGGAAGCTGTAAAGTAGGAAGCTATGGGGTAAACGTGTTCTATCCCGGGTGTAGAGAAAAGCACAAAAGAACAATTTGCATTTATTCTTTAATTCAATAAACATTTACAGATTGTCTCTATATGTAGGTACTCTGCAAGGTGCTGGGTCTGCAATGGCGAACCCAATAGATGTTGTCTCTGTCCTTATGGGACCTAAAAAAAGATAATTGATATTAGTTAATACTTGATTACACATTTTGATAAATACAAAGAAGAAAAAGAAAAGGGGGCTTTGAAAAAGAATAAGGGTGGTCTGGGAATCAGTGAAGGCTTCTCTGAGGATGTGACAGTTCAGGAAATATATACTGAGCTGACAAATTCTTCTTCTTCCAGACATAGAATCACTTTAATGGTTACCATAGATATTTAGCCATAAAACATTTATGTGAAACATTTTCAGGCCACACATACTGCAACAGTTACAAAAGAGTGTTTATGTGGATTGAGTCCCTGAATGGTCTCCGATTCCAGCAATTTCCTTCTAAATATATCTGGAGGTCACCAGGGTGGGTCTTATGCGTGTTCTTTATTTTGCTAAATTATTGCATGGTGTGCATTATTAATTTTTCTCCTAGTGTTTGTAGTTGTGAAGATGTAACTATTATTCTCCCTTCTTGCCCCTCTGATACTTGGTAAAGTCATCCCGTCTGTGGGTACTTTTTGCTAGCGCCAGCCCTGGGGTTGCTGGAGCCCAGAGTTAAGGCCAATGATGTCTGTACTAAATTTCCTATCTTCAGAAATTATAAATACAAATGCAGCTTATGGCTTCTGTTCTCAAAGTTGAAATGGATATACGATCCAGAGAGCAGGGGTTCTTAACCTTGGCTCCACAGATGTACTTCAGACCTTTTGGGAACCCTTTTATTTGTGCACACGTTTTGGGGCACGTGGGCAGTCGGTGGTGGTGCAGTAAGGGAGGTGAGTTATAGCTTTTTAAGATTTCAAAGGAAGTTCCTCACCTAAAAGGATTAGGCATCAGTATCACAACAAGAGGAGGAGAGCAGGAAACTGAACCATGGCCAGCACTGTGCTTTATGTAGAATCACCTACCTTTTCTCCAAAGTTTCTATATTGTCGTCGAACCAGATCTGCTCACCATCTCCTAGGATGAGTTACTTCCTAGGAGGGTCCTTGGTTCTCAGGTAAGGAGATTCTAAGTGGACACCAACCAGTCCTGTAAACATGACATATATGCTTGAGTCCTAAGGTAAACACAGCTCAGGCTCAAGCTATAGATGTAGGACATAAGTAACAATAAAACCCCTCCATGCATATCTTGGTATTTTTGTTTGCATAGCTATATGTATATATGTATGTATATATAGGTGTATATGTATATATGTGAAAAAGTGACAATCTGCTAGTTTTTGAAAATGGAAAGAGTATTTTCACCTAATTAGAGAAAATATTTTAAGAAACTTTCTGGATTTTTTTTTTTACTTTTTAACTTTCAGTCATAATTTTTCTGCTGCAATTATTTCCTCTCAGATGAACGTGACAACTTGACTTTGTTGCATTTCCTCCCTTGATCCTCTTTTTCATTTTTCTGCTCATGTTCATTTAGACCTCACTTGTCAAATTCATTTCATGTTCTACCAGCGACATGGTTCTATATTTTGAACCTCTTCATTGAGTGGTCTAATTCCTGCAATTGCATGTGTATGTTTTACATCCCTGATTCTCAGTGCAAATGATCTGGATTACTGATTATTCGTTAGCTATAAACCTGTTCAAATATGCTTTTGAAAAACTAAACATTCTTAAAAGCATTTCATACCTTTTCTTTTCTTAGCCTTCATGATTTGTCATTCAAACAATGAAGAAGCGTTAGTTTTTACTTCCAGTGGGATGGGTTTGAAAAAAGCACCTTTGAAAGAATGACTTCCCTCTGAAAGTTTGAAAGTAACTAGTTACAAATGAATGAATCTTCTCTTTTCTTTATGGAAAATTGAAAAGGTGCTTCAAGCTGTGCTTATGTTAAATTGGCATCACACCGAGTGTATTGCATAGACACTGAAGAAGGAATCCTGTTGTGAAATTAGATGAGAAACAGTGGTAAACTGAATTTCATTTAGGTGAGTGTTTTTACAATTTAAACGTAATTTCTGCCTGTATATTTAAAAAGCACAGTTCAGAGTATCCCCAGAATGTAACGGAAGACCAAAGAACACTGCAACATAGCAATGCAGACAGGAGAGTGCCCTGAGGAGGCTGAACCTTGGGAACAGCAAAAATTCATTTTCCAGTAGATCTTGCTATTTTACAGAAAATTGGTAAGCAGAAAGCCATTTTATTTTATTATTTTATTTCACTATCTACAGGATTTGGTGTCAGTTTTTTCAGACCTCAGTTTCGAATTCAAAAAAAGAAAAAGAAAAAGAAAAAAGAAAGGCGGTAGTACTCATTTTCCCGCTTAACAACCCCATTCTCCTCTGGGTTGAGAGAAAGACACCAGGCAGTTAAGTTCTTACGTTTTACGCTCATTCAACTCAGAAGTGTGTGAAAACAAAGGCCCCACCCTTCTGTGAACATCCTCCGGTAATCCCATTTTCTTTGCCCTTGACATATTCTTCCAGAGCCCATAAAGTGTCCACAAGCTACACTTGTGATGTTCGAGGGCTGCAGCGCCCCGTTATCCTGCGAGCCCTGGCCTGGGACCAGTTTAGGAGCCGCTAGGCTAGAACACCAGCCTACAGCCTGCGCCGCTGACCCGACCGTCGCCATGGCAACGCGCTGCGCACCCACTGGAGCCCAGCGCTTGGGGGAGGGAGGCGGGCAAAAACGAGCGCGGAAGTCCCCTCCTCCGACGGGCGTGGCTGCCGCGACCCGAGCTTCAACCGTCGCCGTGGCAACTGGGAGGCGCGCCGGCTGCCGCGGGTCCAGCGGGGAAGGGGGCGGGGAATGAGAGCGCGGAAATCCCTGCCCCCGGCCTGTAGGGCGGCGGAGAAAGCGGCGGCCCGCAAGGTTTTGAAACCGTTTGGCGTCGGCGTCGGCCGATCGGAAAGCTTGCGTGTAGGGGCTCCAGGTTCTTGTCTTTCCGATTTTCCCTCCCCTGCCCCTACCCCCGAGTTCTCGGGTGGAATTTTGCCCGGGGAGGCGGTCGCCCCGCCCGGGCGGGCTGGTGCGGGGAGGGGCGTAGCCCCGCAGGCTCCGGGCGGGTTCTTGAGGCCTGTGGGCGCGCGCCGCGTTCGGGGGTCTCCGCGCGAACCGCTGGGGTTTCACTTGCTGAGTGAAATGCAGCCCGGGCACGGGTTCGGGAAGTTGAGTCAAGTTTGATAAGCGGTCAACGTGAGCAGGTCTAGAAGTCGGACCAAAGGGTTTGCTGCTTGGGAGAGGAAATCCGCGTGCCGGACGAGCTCGGGGAGCGGCCTGGCCTCGCGGGGCTCGCGGGTCGCCGCCCATGCCCGGCGACCTCTGCCCACGGTGGCCGGAGAAGTGACTTGGGGGCACGGCGCCCTGGACTTGTCACATTCCTCACTCGGGATTTAGGGCAGAACTGGTGTGCAGGTTCCTTTGTAGGAACAGCCCTTATAACAGTCCCTTGGGAAGGTCCTGTCCGGTCCTCAAGGTACTGGGAGCTACGGGGTGTTTCTGAGTTTATTTATAGTATATATTTTTAACGCGTTTAAGAGGACAGTTGAGGTAAATATGAACAGCTTTTACTCTGATCACTCTGCAGCTGTTTTTCTCATTCGTCCTTAATATTTAAAGACAAATGAAAATAAAATAGAAAAGGCAAATGAAATGACACGTGCCTTTTCCAGGGGGTGCTGCGGAGTCTGGGCACAGTGTTCAGGCCCAGCTGCCACTCTCCGAGGACCCCTTCGGTCAGTTACGGAACCCCGCTGGGCCTCAGCTTCCTCCGCTTAAATGGACACAAAAGTGTACCAGTCTCTTAGGGCGTTGACTGAGATGCGTTTGCAAAGCACACAACCTGTTCCTGGACCAATCAGGGAACTGCCCGCACACGCAGACAGATATCAACGAGCCAGGCCAACATGCACCTGGAAGACTTGGATGTACTGTGGGCGCGCACACATGCCAGGTTTTCTCTAATGACCCACCATATATTTAAAATATATGGTTTGATTGAACAAAATTGATGACACGCCACTCTCAGGAATATGTTTAACGTGTTTGGCAAGGGGCGTGATATATCTCAGGTGTGTTCTTTGTTTAGCAGCTGTGGTTACTTCTTTCCCCCAGGCCTTTCAGTATTTGTGGCTTGCTCGTGTTTTGCTGACTCCTAGGGCAGCGAAGCACCTTGAGAAGGTCTTAGCCCGTTTTGAAGAGGTCCACATAGAAACAGGTTTAAAAAAAGACATTGCCAGTGAATTAAATATAAGACATCATCCAAACATAGGTTATAGCTATAAGCAAGAGTCACTCAATTTACTTCTTTTTTTTTAAAGAAGAAAAGGTTTTATTTATTTTTAGAGAGAGGGGAAGAAAGAGAGAAAGAGAGGGAGAGAAACATCGATTGGTTACCTCCCAGGAATTGAAGGAGGGACCTTCGTTTACAGGACAACGCCCAACCCACTGAGCCACACTGGTCAGGGCATGGTTGAAGTAATTTATGTAACTGGTAGGCACACTCTAAGCCTATATCAAAGATATATAGCTTTACTTATTTTTCCATTCTAATTATTTAAATCTGCAATTCTAATAAATAGTAATCAAATTGTTTAATTAGCTGGAACTAAGTAGATATAATTTATTTATAGGATGTAATTTGTGTAGCAAGGATTCCTTGAAGGTTTGAAACGGTAAATTAATTTTTTTTTGCTTTTTGCATTCATTATTTTATTGGAGAATAAAACCGGGATGAGGAGAAGCAGATTTTTGACTTTTACCAAGTATTGCATTGACTCTTCATTCTGTTTTTTTAAACGTGTACCCTAGTATTGTGTATTATTATAGCAATTCTGATTGCCTTTCTAACTTTCAAAACTTTCCATTATTAGTTGGACTTCTTGCTGACTTACAGGGAAGTGGCCAAGTGGTCAGATATAATGGATCTGAGAGGTAGGGATTTCAGATTTTTAATCTGAGCTTTGGGCTTAATTTTGTGAATTTGGGTGAATCTTTTAACTTTGAATTTTAGTTTCCTCTAACATTAAACACTGTCATCCCCTGCCTGTGCCAAAGGATTTTTTGAGCGATTATTAGTGATTATTAGGAACCTTTTTGCTTTAGCGCTAACTATGGATACTCTCAGGCAACTGCTTGTGTGCACAGGTGGGAAGGTGAAGCCTGGGGGTACACTCCCAGGCCAGAGCTGTGCTTAACATTCTGGGTTTATGTGTTTCCATTTGTTCGTTCGTCCGTTTGGAAGTCGGTTTTCAGCTGATGGTCTAACAACCGGCAGTCGTATCACTTAGCCTTCTGTTACCAAGTATATAATTGATGGAATTATGGAGGAATGCAGTTAGTGACTGTAGGAGTGGGAAAGAAAACCAGCCAACCAAACAACCCCACCCATCTAACCAATCAAAAAAATGTATCTTAACCAAGTCTTGAATTTGAAAATGTGTTTCTTCTGTAATGCAGAATGTCGGGTGACCAGTTTTGGTAACCAGCATAGAGGACATGTGATATTTCTATTCTAGAAAACCTATTTGGTACTCAGAATGAGATCTTAAAACAAACAAACAAACAAACCCCAAATTAGTCATGTAAAAGTGGAACATTAATCCCTTATATTAACATTTATTTACTAATCAATTCTTCAGCTTTTAATATGTACCATGTAATGTGCTAGGTACCAAGATGTGTAAATCATGGTCACTGCCTTCCAGGAGCATCTCTCAAATGGTGGAAGACATGCAAAAATACACAGATGTGTACAAAAAATTATGTAATAAGTGTTGCTATACAGATGTGAACACTAAGGATGGAGTAACAATGAATCTACAATAAGTGGGACAAGCTTTACTCAGAGGAGACATTTACCTGACTCCAGACAAAGGAAACAGCCTGTGAAAAGGATGTAGAATTATATAAGGGCTTGTAGTGTTTTCAGAATGGCGAGGAGTTCATTGTTGGTGGAGTGGTCATGGTGGGTTGGTGTAGTTAGGCAAAGAGAGAGGGAGAGAGAGACAGACAGACAGAGAGACAGAGAGAGACAGAGAGAGAGAGAGAAGGTGAGAAATGGGCTCAAAATGCAAAGGCACATGTAGGCCCAACTTTGAATTTAGAAAGCATCCTTTTGTGTAGCAGGCAGCCAAGAGAAGTTTTAAAGCAGGGATGGGGGAGGGTTAGTTTTGTACTTGGGAAACTTACTCTGGTATCAGTGAGGATGAAAGTGAGGAAAAGCGAAGTAGGCTGTGTAGGTCAGTGGTCGAAAGTGCTTTCTCTGAGAGTGGCAGCTGGAATGGAGATACAGGCAGCGTTTGAGACGTTCTGAGTAATTGCTGATATATTGGTTTACGGGGTTTAGAAAGTAGGAATAGTCATTGGGGCTGGACAGTGTGACACTGTGGGAGGTAGTTGATAGGAGATGGAGGTGCTGTTGGCATTAGAGAGAAGGAGAGTGCATGCTCTGACACAGAAGCAAAGGAAGTAAGGGTTTGTTCTCCAAGAGGTAACTTGAGAGGTGGAGGGAATAGCATTTTGGGGTGTTACCATCTGACTGTTGTTTTTTCCCTATGAAGGAGGTAAGATTTTTAAAATGCATAGTGAGGGGAGGCTGCAGCACTTTATTTAAGGGGCTTTAAGATGTCTGGTAGAACTTTAAATGTTGCTTTGTGGGGTAGGACATACTAAAAGACTGCGTATTCAGGTGAGATTGGAAGCCACCTGACTACCAGGCAGTGCCGTTTTTCTCCAGCAAACCCTTACTTGGGAAGCGTGGGGGGTGTAAGGGATGGCAGTCTTGCTGAGTGCAAAGAAGAGACCGAGTAGAATAAGGAGAAAGTTTAAGGGGGTAAGAGGCTGTGATCAGATGGAAGGGTTTGGGAGGCGACAGTGATGAGCATGGAGAGTGTGAGGTAGAGTCAGAGGGCGGAAGCCTGGTAAGAGGGGACTTTGGGGGTTGAGATTGAAGAGCAGCCGTTGGGCTTCGGGGAGAGAGTTTGAGACTCCAGAGAGCACGTGCATGTACTTGACAGAAGATGGAAACCTTGCTTCCCTTCTAGGCTGTGAGGGATTCAGGTCAGCCAGTGGAAGCCAGCGTTGCCTTACAGAGACAGGCTAGAGAGAACTTTCGGTGAAGAGGCTGTTGGTAATAGGAGGGGAGGTTACCCTGCCAAATGTTGGAAGCTGCCTTAGCAGAGGGAGGAACGAGAATGCCTGTGAGGCAAAACAGAACTTTTTTCCCAAGTGTATAATTTGTAAATTGAATAAATGACAGTTGGAGACCTTACATAATATAGAAGTAGTCCATGTCCCTAACAAGACATTTCATAACTTCAAAGAATATGTTGACTGTGGGTATATTTTTAACAAAGGAATTTTGTCAAAACCTACATTTCTGATTTTTGGGATTCGCCCCTTTAAATTCAGTCTTTTCTTGCTAATGGGGGAGAAATACAAGGACCAATATGTTAAGCCTTTTGAGGGGATTTAAAAATATTTAAATTTACATAGTTAACATCACTTTTTGGGGGTTACAGTTCTATGAGTTTTTACACATGCATAAAGTAGGGTCTCACAGCCCCTCCACAGACAGTTTGCTGAGCAATTCCAACACCTGGAACCATTAGGTAATCTCCGTGTGCTCCCTTTCACTAAGCATAATGCGTTTGACGTTTGCTGTTCTAGCAGAAGTTCATTCTTTCCTCTTGCTGAGCACTGTTTCATTCTGTACTTTTACCACAGTTTGTTTAGCCATTCCCCACGTGAGGGACATTTGGGTTGTTTCCAGTGTTCGGTGGTTATAGAAGAAAAATGCTGTTATAAACATCACATTCAGGTTTCTGTGTAAATGTAGGTTTTGTTTCACTTGGGTAAATACCTAAGAATGGGATTTCTGGGCCATGGTAAGGGTATGTTTAACTGTGTAAGAACCTGCCAGCCTGTTGTCCAGAGTGGTTGCACCATCTTGATGACTTCCAGCAGAGTTCCTGTTCTGTGTTCTTCCCGGCGCCTGGTATTGTTTGCATTTTCTATGTCAGCTCTCCTACTAGGTGTGCAGTGATGTCTCACTGTAGCTTTAATTTGCATTTCCCTAGTGACTAAAAATGGTGAGCATCTTTTCGTGTGCGCACTTGTCATCTGTAGATCTTCTTTGGTAAAGAGACTAATTGTTTCGTTGATTATTTTTATTGGGTTGTTTGTTTTCTTATGGTTTTCAGAGTTGTTTATATGTTCTTGATATAAGTCCTTTATGAGATGTATGGTTTACAAATATTTTCTTTGAGTTTGTGGCTTTTCTTTTCAGTCTTTTAACAGAGTCCTTTGCAGAGTAGAAGCTTTTTATTTTGGCGAGATCCAATTTATCAGTTGTTTCTTATGTAGGTAGTGCTTTTTGTGTTTTATCTAAGAAATCTTTCCTTTTTCCAGAGTCATGAAGATTGTTTCCTATGCTTCTAAGAGTTTTGTAGTTTTACATTTTACACTTAGGTCTGTGATGAATTTGGAGCTATTTTTTTGTATACACCATGAGGTGTAGGTTGAGGTTTGTGTAATTTTTTTTTTGCATCTGGGTGTCCAGTTGTTATAGTATAATTTGTTACACAAATGATAATTTCTCCCTGAATTTCACCTTTGTCGAAAGGCAGTTTTCTTTATTTGTACTGGTCAGTTTCTAGACTCTGGTCTGGACTTTAGTCTGTTCTGATGATCTTTGTGTCTTGTCTTTTCACCAATGTTATGTCATCTTAACCACTGGAATCTTAAAATTGGGCAACGTGAATCCTTCAGTGTCATTTTTCTTTTTCAGAATTCTTTTTTCAATTCTAGTCTCTTTAACTTTCTAAAATATAAATTTTAGATTCAGTTTGTATGTGTGAAGAATAGGGTTGGGATTTTGATTGGAATTGCATGCAATCTATAGATCAACTTGGGGAAAATTGATATTTAATGCTAATGAGTTTTCTTTGATCTCTTTCATCAGTTTTGTAGCTTTCAGCATATGGATCCTTAATACTTTAATTTTTAAATCTTTTATAGACTGAATTATGGAAATGGAAAGTGAAGAAGAACAATGGGAGAAGCTGGATGCAGAATTTGATCACTTTGTGGTGGATATGAAGCCCTTTGTTTTAAAATTATCCCACAGGTCAGGTAAGATTATGTTTGAAAATTAGATTCTTTTTTAAAAAAGTGTTTTATTTATTTATTTTTAGAGAGGAGAAGGGAGGGGGAAAGAGAGGGAGACAAAATCAGTGTGTGGTTGCCTCTCATGCGCTGCCCACTGGGGACCTGGCCCACAACCCAGGCGTGTGCCCTGACTGGGGACTGAGCCAGCGACCCTTTGGTTCACAGTCCTGTGCTGAATCGAATGAGCCACACCAGCCAGGGCTGAAAATTCAGATAAGGTCAAGTTAAATAAAGGAGTTCATCATCACCAAGCCCTTATTATATGAAATGTTAAAGGGACTTATCTAAGAAAAAGAAGATAAAAAACATGTATAGTAGAACAACAGCAAACTCACAGTTATTAACAACCACACCTAAAACAAAAACAAAAGCAAAATAAGCAAACAACCAGAACAGGAACAGAACCACAGAAATGGAGATCACATGGAGGGTTAGCAACAGGGGAGTGGGAGGAGGAGAGAGGGGGAAAAGGTACAGAGAATAAGTAGCATAGATGGTAGGTAGAAAATAGGCAGGAGGAGGGCAAGAATAGTATGGGAAATGTAGAAGCTAAAGAACTTATGACACATAGACATGAACTAAAGGGGGGGGGGATGTGAGTGGGAGAGGGTGTGCTGGGTGGAGGGGAATGAAGGGGGGAAATGGGAAACGCTAAATAACAACTTAGCGATTATGTCCACTAAACCATGGGAAGACTGTCATACCACTTCTTATGTCTGATGAGTTTAAAGCACGTGGAGCTCTACAGTTAGCCACAGCTATTTCTTCAGCATCCTTTTTCTCCCACCATGGGAGTGTTTCTTTCAGGGCTGCTGTCCATCCGCTCTCTGACCCTTTTGTGTATGGGAGTGGAAAATAATGTATTGGTCTTGTGTGCTTTGGGTTGAGTGAATAAAATCAAGTGTGGCCTTGGCCAGGTGGCTTAGTTGGTTGGAGCGTCCTCCCGTACACCCGAAGGTCGCCCTCCGTTCCCCGGGGTGTGTGCAGGAGGCAGCCATTGATGCTTCTCTGTCACATCAGTGTCTCCCCCTGCCCTCTCTCACACTTCAGTGTCTATCTGTCTGTCTGTCTGCTGTCTCTTTCTCACACTCACATATGCGCACATCAGTGTTTCTCTCTCACTTTCTCTCTCAAATCAATAAACATATCTTTGGGTAAGGAGTTAAAAAAAAACCCAAATGTGAATGAATTTTTGTTGCTATCTTGTCTCCAGTTTCTGGCCTGTTATCTCCGATTCTGGAATGGGAGTCTTTGTTTCAAGTCAAAGAACTTTCAAATCAGTTAAGGTATTTGGAGTGATTGGAAAGAGTTAGAGCCGGCAGGAAGGGTCTCTGAGTTGTACTGGGCATTAGAGTGTCTGTAAAGGTAAACCTGGTTTGGCAGCTGTTGACTGAAGGGTTTGGTGGGGATCCAAGAAACCGGCTCTTACTGTGTCCAGGTTTCCCAGTTTCCTGGGGTGTCTGAGGGAACTGTGGAGGCACAGTGAGGAGCCAGGGCAGCATCAGACCCTATTCCAGCGAGCCGCACGCGCTGTCTGCACTGGTGCGGGCTGCAACGTCTCCTGGTCCCCAGTACCTGGCGCCGAGCTACCTCTTCTGCCCACTCGCCTATCCTACCGTAACCTCTTTTTGCTTCCTCTGCTGCTCTTCAGAATGCTTATTGCCTGCCTCTCAGCTCATTCACGATTTTTTCTTAGTGTTTAACAGTGTTTCTACACTGTCAGTCATCTTGATATTCACTACCTTTTTTCTTTTGGTCTTAGATGTGCTGATTAGGAAAAATTTTTATTAACATCTCCCATTTTAAATGTATTTCAAATCAAACTATTTTCATAGTTATCTTCTTTTAAAAATGGGTTTTAGGTACAAGATTCAGATGAATTGTAATCTTTGGCTCGCCGCTCATTGTCAGTATCGGGGCACCTCTGTCTTCTCTTAGTCAGTGAGGTGTCAGTGGGCACCTAGGGACTCACCCCCCACACGGGAACCTGCGCATTTGTAACAGCTTACATCCTCTCATAGCTGAGTTCTGCTTTTGAAAATGTTTTGTCTCCATCATTTTAAGTAGAGGGATGAATTCTTTTTTGTTCATTAAGTTGTACTGAATTCTAAATTTCAGTTTGCTGCTGGGCATATATAGAACACATAGTCTGAAAAACCGATTACTGAAGTTTATTAGTTTTACTTTTGCATTTTCTTTTTGCACAAAGTATGTCCAATATTTTATGAAGTTTGCTTTGTGATTATATAATTTTCAAAGCTAAAAATACAAAAGTCCTTTAGAGGCTAGCTCTCATACCTGTTGTAATAAATCCAGAATGAGCAAAGTAGTAAATCCGGGCCCAGTGATTTTTGTAGGTAAAACAATAAATGAATATGACCTTTAGAAGCTAAGAGATTAAAGAAGGCTTATGATTTGTGTTAGATGTATAATCCTCAAATTGAGTTAGACTGGTAAAAGATTAGTGTCAAAATCATTTTCATGAGACCTAAAAACAATTCCGTGTCGTGGCAAGATAAGGTAGTCAATAGGTCATTATATGTGGATTAAACTGTGCTCTATTTTTTAGGTAGTTTTTAAAATGATCATTATTTTACAAAATTATATGTAAATAGCCTTCAATTATTTTTAGAGAGGTTAAAAGAACACCCTAAATAAATCAAGTACAAATCCCTGAAAATTATCAGCTTTAATAAATAAAACATTTGAGATTTAATTTTAGATTAAGTTTAAAATGCTTAAATAAAGAAGATTGCATTTTATCTCTTTCTTGGTTTGTATAATGACAATTATAGAAAGATTTTTCAACACAACAAATTAGTTTAGAGATAGTTTTACAGTAGACTTAATCTCATCACTTTGTATTTGACAGTAATCCAGAGATTTTATTTCTGAGAAAATACTTCTTTGCGTATGTCTTACCTGATTATTAATTAACTGATAAATTCTAGACCAGGGGTTGGCCAATCATAGCCTCTGGGCCAAATCCATCCTGCTGCCTTTTTGGTAAAGTTTTATTAGAAAACAGCTATGCCTATTTTTACATGCGGCGTGTGGCTGCTTTCGCACTCCAGCGGCAGGGTGGAGCAGCTGTACCAGAGACGGTAGGCCTGCAGAGCCTGCAATGTTCGCTGCGTGTCCCTTTCAGAGTAGGTTTGCCGACCCCTGCTCTAGGCAAGAGCACATTTGTATAGGACTTTCATTTATGTTTATTTACTGAGCAATCAAGCCTCTAATAGTTTTTATGTATTTCTAGAACGGCAGAGGTGTGCACTTTGGATTAGAAAGCTGTGTGAGCCTTCAGGAACAGGTGCAGGAATAATGGGCAGGAAGAATCGGAACCTGTATGCGAAACTGTTACTGCATATGCTTAAGCGAGGAGTGATTGAAGGCCCTTTTGTACACCGGCCTGAACCAGGGACACTGAAAACCTTACCTTCGTACATGGTAGGTGTCATTGACCGAAAGATGTGTTAGGTTCATTTCATTTCCTTAAAACGGTCAAATTCTCATCCCTTTGGGGAATAATCATATTAGTAAGTTACAAATTCTAAATAATATATTAGTGAAAATGAATGTTCTTTCTCTCTGATTCAGTTTTTTCTCCCTTGAATAGAAATCCAATATTGGCCTGTCGGGGACTTATAATGACTAATCTGGTTATCCCACAGTCTTCTATAATATTTCTAAAAAATTTAAAGTGCACCCTGGCTGGTGTAGTTCAGTGGATTGAGCTCGGGCTGCAAACCAAAGGGTCGCCGGTTTGATTCCCAGTCAGGGCACATGCCTGGGTTGCAGGCCAGGTCCCAGCAGGGGATGCACGAGAGGCAACCATACATGGATATGTCTCTCCCTCTCTTTCTGCCTCCCTTCCCCTCTCCCTACAAATAAAGAAATAAAACCTTTAAAAAACTTTAAAGTGCATTTTAAAATTTAGGCCTTAATTTTCCACTAATTTTCACTGTTTATAATAACATTTTATGTATGTTTTTAAATTTTAGTTATTAAAATCTTTTATATTTGAAAATTTATGAGAGGTTGAATTGATGACTTCTACAGTTCCTTTCTGCTGTAATAAAATGACAATAGTAAGTTTGAGTTTAGAGGTGATTCCCTGTACTTCATTTAATTTCATGATCAAAACCAGGTTTGTTTCAAAGGCAGTTATAATTATACTTGGTTGAAGAATTGTCACGGTCTTGGTGCTTGTCACCATGAAATACGTCTTGGTTTGTATGGTGTTTGAAGACTTGGGAAATCTGACTGGAGTTATAGGTATAGGTAGTTGCTGTTAGGATACCTTAAAAAATAATAAATAGTGGAATTCTTGTGTGGTGTATTTTGAGATTTGTTTTGTAGTAGTTAAAAACCAAAAATTCATTGAAGAGAGGTGCTGCACAATTAGATGGTAGTATCTGTTATCCATAGGAGAGTGCCAGAAGTTTTGATGCTGCTCCCAGTCACATGTTAAAGCAGAGCCGCACATTTTGCTTATAATCAGTAGTCTTTGGGATGGTAGTTATTGAGTTAATATTTGCTTAAACATTGAGGATTTTTGTGTAGGGTTGGGAGAATTGGTGCAGAAATATCTAGTTAATGCGGAATTTTCTTCAGAAATGTGTCATGAAGTCTGGCTCACTTAAAGAGAAATAGATGGGCTAATGTCATTCTTCTGAATGACTAAATGCAGAACATTTTCTGAAACACATTCAGATATTAAGATATGAGTATATTATGTTTTCCCATTCGCACTTCAGTTTCATAAGCCATAGGAAAGGGCTTTATTTTACAAATAACAATGAGAAAGCCTAGAGACCTGCATTGGATTTCCCAGTTCATTTATTGCATGGCCAGCACTAAATCCTAGGTCTTCAGCGCTGTCCTTCTCATCTTATGAAGGGATTCCTAATTTTTATTTATTGTGGTTTCTCTGCCCACTGATTTTTTGGGGGGAGGGTGGTTGCAAAGTAGATAATGATCACAGAAAAAATTAGAGAGCACATGATTTAAAAAGAACTTTCCACTATGTCTACGTAAAGCTAATAGTCCTTTTGTAATACAAATAATTATTATCAGATTTATCTGTTATGCTATTTTATCATTCATCAGATTTCTTATGCAGCAGAACACAACTAAAATATAAATGTTATCCACTCTATGTATTTTAATATTTCACAGTTCATTGTGTATCGAATGAGACATTTTTATATATTTTTTGTAGTCGAATTTGAGTATTTGAAAAGTTGTTACCAAACTTTAAAGTTGATGGAAATCTTAACTACTTATTTTATTATAGTACACTTTTAAGGAATAATTTTTCTAATTTTTAAAAATCAGTCCATCTATTTTGATGAACCAAATCCAGCACGAGCAAAAGATGCGAGCCCGGAAGGGTTACCAGACTGGGTGATGGGTGAGCTGAGGACAAGTGAACCCAAACTGAGTGAATCGTGGAAGCTTTCTTCTGGAGACAATTGCTCTTTGGTGCAGTCGCCAACTGACACCCACAGGTATGTTTGAAAGGGGATTTTGAATGTGTTTCATCATTTAGCCTGTGTTTGGAACTGGTTCATACATTTCATTTCCCTTTTTTTTGATGGTAAGTAGTTGGTTTACTTTATACTTTTGTTAAAGTTGAGGTCTGTGGAGAGACATTGGGAAGGTAAAATGACAGTTTTGATTTTTCATGTACTATATATTCAAATTTATGTTATATTTTGTAGCCACTTTTTGGATATCTGTTTTGTGTGTGTGTACATAATTATATAAATGTAATTTTCATTATATGGGAAAGTGCCTGAGAATCTTTAAATAACAGAATTCTCTGTTCGCCTTTATGACAAGCATGAATTGAGAACATTATCAATGACTGCAACAAACATTAACTGTAACAAATTGTAACATCTTGCAACTTATGCTTGAATTTCTTTCCCTTTTTCATTGAACAATATTAGTTTTAATTCAATAAAGTAATGAATATAAACATAAACCTCATTAAAGTGTGCTTTTTAACTGAAGTACTGTGCTTAAGTAAGGCTTTTAGTGCAAACAAAAGTAAACTTCTGAGTTTTGAAATATACAAAAAGATGATTATTGTTGTTGTATAACTTTTGGCCTATAGGAAGGATAGGCTTAAATTGGACTTTTGTCAGATTTTGAGTTTTACTTTTGACATTGTTCTCTCAAATGTTAAAATATTGGCTAGTGTCAGTTGACTTGTACCATACTTCATATTTCACTCTTCACCATTCTCTTGGTGATTTTAATTTTTGGAATTTGATTTGGTTAACAGTATAATCTTTTCTATTATGTGTTTTTTGGTTTATCACTTAATCAGTTATAGAAATGTTATTTGTAACTTGAAATGTCTTCATAGTTGATGTAGTCTGGTTATAGGCTTTTCAGACCTCAGGTATTATGATGGAAAAGAAGAGATGAACACAAAGCAAAAGATCCAGTCCACATGACCATTTTGATTAGAAAGGGGAACATTAAAATAGAGAGGCAAAGAAGAATGATATGCTATAATTAAGGACATGTTCAGAAGAGTAGAACGGCATGAGTAGTCTACGGGAGGTTGTGTGAAGTACTTGCTTTTGCATTCATAGGACATTGAGAAGCAGAAGAGGTGCGGTGGTGGCATTTTTGTTAGCCTTGCGCAGGTAAATGAAGATGCGAAGACTGTGATGTGCATGCAGTGAAAAAGACCGCTCTTGGTCTGGCTGTGAAATGCATCAGGTGTTCACCAGAGGATTTGTTGAGTGTCTGACTAAGTGCCGGGCTCCCTTCGGGTGTAGTGAATGTCGAGTGTACAGTGTGGGGGTGAACTGAAGGCGCTCCCTGTGTCTTGGAGTTGTACCGGAGGTTGAAAATCGGTGATCTTCCTGGATGAATCATGTGTATAGATTTGTTTTGTTTAACTTACATGATGTCTTTAGAGATCTTTTTATTGAGCTGTCAAAATTAACAATTAGAGAATTGTATAAATACTTAAATTTCTGGCTTATTTTAAAAAGCGGAAGCCTAGCAGTCTTTGTGGAAGACAGCCATAGGTGGGAGCTAAGTAATACTTGGTTACTCTTGAGTATTCACTATTGCCTGGAAATTCCTGACACTGAGCTTGAAGTCAATTGCATCTATTATAGAGCTTGAGCTTTTTTGTTTGTTTTGATTTTACATAGGGTTAAGAGGAAGTAAAGTATTTGCTTTCCATTTTTATATGCTTTCGAAAGTAAAAAGAGAAAAGGTAAAAAAGGGGGAATCACGTGATTCAAGAAGAGGAGAGAGACTGTTTCTTCGTAGAAAGTGAAGATTGTCTGGTAGCATGACCACCCATTTGTTATCTGTTCAGTCCTATAGATGTTTGAACTAGAACCGTTGTTTAGATGGATAGGGAAGAGAGATAAGTACATGGATAATTTCAATGCAGTGTTTCTGTGTGGTTGTGGAAGTATTCATCAAGATTAAGGTATGTGTAAGAGTAGGGTTCAGGGTAGGAAATAAACGAGATCTCTAGTTTTCTTGCTCATACAAGAGGAGGAAATGTTTAAGAAACATAATGAGAATATTCTGTAAATATTCCTGATTTTTTTCTGGAAAATGATACCATAGGGAAATCTCTTCAAGTTTCATGAATAACTTATTACTCTTTGTTGCTCAGCTTTAATAAAATGTCATTTTAATGCAAATTACTTAAGTGTAAGGCTTTAGTTATCAGTTATATAATAAGTAATCAATGGGAAAAGCAGGCAACCCTCAAGTCCTAGTCATTCTGCAGATCTTATAACTTCATAAAAGCCCTCCCTGACATCCCAGGTCTGTTTAGGTGACTCTTATGTATGCCAAAGTACTCTGTGTTCTTTGTTGGGCTCATCACATGAGCAGGCGTTCCATTCCTGTCCTTTTTGCTAGATTGTAAATTTCACGAGGCAAGAACTGTGATTTTCCTGTTTACACTATATTTCTAGTGCCTGACACTGGGCAGGAAACTGTTAGGAACTTCATAAGCATTTGTGCTTGGCGAGTGCATGCATTCTTGAAGGCTGGATGGTGTTAGGCACTGCCACATAAATTTAATTTAACCCGCACAAAAATCCTTTGAGATAGGTATATTGTGGCAGAGAGGATGGCACAGATTCTAGTAGATTCTAAGTAGATTAAAAACAACTTAGAAAAAGTGGAGGGTAAGACCAAATTTAGAAGAGATTAAGAGAAGTATGGTTGTAGGATACGGAGATGCCCTTCACACAGCGTGAGGGATGGGGAGACAGCGAAGGAGCTGGAAAAGACATGTAAGTATCTTTCTGGTCAAGTATTAGAGCATAAGGAAGGCCAAAGGCCAGTTAGGGCTGCAAAAGCAAAACAACCCAGTGTGTCTTTTCTTATGTATTTCTCAATTCATTTAATTTGATTTATTAAAAAATTTTAATTAACATATTTGAAATTGTATTTACATGAAGGCGTTTAGAAACTAATGCTACCATTTAGTTTAGGCATAGGCAATGAAATTGCTTTTAAGGCCACATACACAACGTGTGAGTTCAGATCAGAAGTGGTGCTGAGGCCTAATGATGGTCTGTCTACATCTTTCGGTTCAAAAGTCGCTCCTTTCCTGAGCAGTCATACTGTGCTAATGAAAAAGTATCTGCTAGTATCGACCTAATACATCTAATCAGTTCTGCAAGAAATTGTTTTAAAAAAGTTTAAGAGGCTTATAATATTTGACACATGTATATTTTTATAGTGAATAATTTATTGTTACTTAGAACTGAAGTTTAAGGCTGCCTCATAAATTTTACAACCACTTCAACTTGTCCTTTGAAAAACCTCTTTAATCTTAAAAGATTTTCCCCCTTAGTGTTTCTTTTTTGATCACTTTATAAAATCCTGCTTTACTTAGACCTTTTTGTATGTGAAGTATTTCTAATGGCATTTTAGATTATGCTGTTTGTGTCCTAGCCTTTTTATATTATTAAAGATGCAGAGTCCTTTTGAAGCCTCTTTGTTAGGACTCCCTATTCAGTAGAGATGGCACCTTTCCTTTACCTTTATCCTTCCTGTAGGATGTGGTATGTAGCCTGGTTCTAAACACCTTAGAAGTATTATGAGGTTTTATCCTATCAGGCTTATTATTGTGCTTTCTTCTTTCCGCCAAATATGCATTACACACTAGTAAACTCAGCGTTTCACTTCACACAGCTTTAGCACTTGGCGAGGTCCATCCCGGTTTTATTCTTTGCTTTCTTTCCTTTCTCACAGTTCTCGTTTGAAGGTCACGTCATTAGCCATGTTTTCTTTTGGAAAAATGACTTTCCAAATTGCATTGCTATTTTATGAGATTTGTTATTATTTTTTTTATGTCAAAGATCTTATTTTCTTCATGATGAAATATTTTAGTTATATTGAGCTTGGAGCATGGTTTTTAAAAATGTAAAATGTTACTGTGAGACCACAGACTTAGATCTCATCGGGTACAGGTTGGCTGATTCCATTTAGTTCTACAACCATGAGCTATGTCCATTGTACATTATTTCCCGGTCATCCTTCAGATGCCTGCCTTTGAGATCCGATAAAGACTGTTGTCATTGTCTTCATAGTAGGTAGACTCTCAGGTGGCCCCATGACCCCTCCTCTGGGTGTTCACAGTCTTGCATAGTCCCTTCCCCTTGAGTGTGGGCAGGACCTGTGACTTGCTTCTAATAGAGTATGGCAGTGGTGATGGGATGTCACTTCCATGATTACATGGTGATATATAAGATTGTCCTGCTAGCAGACTGCCTGTTGGGTCTTGCTGTCTTTTCCTTGCTGGCTTTGAAGAAGTGAGCTGCTAGGAATTCTGTGGCCTTAAGGGAAGGGAGGCTGCTGACAACCATGGAGTGGGGGTAGCGGATCCTCCCCTAGTTGAGCCTCCAGGTGAGAGCCCTGCTCCGGTCAGACCCTGAGTGCAGAGGCCCAGCCCAGCCGTGCCTGCGCTTCTGACCTGAAGAAACTCTGAGAAAATACATGTGTTGTTTAAAGCTATTCAGTTTGTGCTAATTTGCTCTGCAGCAATAGACGACTAATAAGAGTTATCATCCTCATTTTAGAAAAGTATGTAATCTATATGCAATATACATGCTTGTCATAAAAACCTTGTAGAAATGTGTAGAGTGAAAAAATAGAAGTCCTGCTCTCTGTGTCCTCATCATGCCACTTTCCTCACGAGAGGTAACAGCCACCAACAGTTCGGCTGCTCCACTCTGCAGCAGACACGTGCGCACACGCCCGCACGTGTAATTACAAACTTACACATTGGCTTATACTGTGTGGACTGCTCTGAGACTGGCTCTTTTGTCACTTCACTGTGTCTTAAACCTGTGTCACGTAGCCTGTTTCATCTTTTTAATTGCAGATAACAGCCCAGTGTGGATTTACTGTAATTTAACCTGTGTCTGTGGCTTTTAATTCTTTACTGTTACAAAGAATGCCTTTATAGAGTGTTAACATCCGATTACATATACCATTATACCCCTGCTGATTCCCAGAAAAGGAATTGCTCTTTCAATAGCTAGGCACCTTAACAAACTCAGCAGATGAGCTGTTAGTGGGATTATTAGTAAGTTCAATATCTTGCGTAATGGTACAGGAATCTATGGATCTCTAAGATACATGAAGTTAAAGAGAAGTACTTAAAAGTATAGTAAGCTTCCATTTTGTGCATGCATGTGTATTTTAAAGAGGATATGTGCATACATTTGTGTACATACATGTGCAGGTGCGGGGAGTATTTCCGGGTGCCATATACAGAATGTTTTACCTTTAGGGAGTGGGAGTAGCTTGGGAGGAAAGTGAAAACTTCTTTTTGTACATGTGTCTGTGTTATTTTTAATAATCACACTTATTTTTTGATTGTGACAGTCAATTTGCCCTCCAAAATGCCATCTTATTTTTGGGCATATGCATTGTTAACGTTAGTGATGCACATTCATAAATTTACTATGTAACACAATATACAGATTTAAACATAAGAATGAAATTTTTTCCAATAAATCATCTAAAACTTTATGTGTTCCGCTTGAATCTCTAATTTGTTAAAACAGAAACCGAGTGGCACAAGTTGTACCATTGGTGGAGCACCTACTTTCTGCTAGATACTGCTCCAGAAGTCTTTGGAAGTTGTCTGCCTCCATCTTCTCTACAGCCGGGTGAGGCTGACGTGATTGCTCTTTGTACTGATAGGTGAGGTAGCAGCTTCAGTAAGATCAAGCAACTCTCCCAGGGATGGATCCCGGTCTTTATGATTTCACACCCCACCTGGGTCCGAGTACCTCATGCAAAATAGGAAGTCTCACTTCAGCCCGTCTCTGCCCCCACCTGAGCTGCATCAGCATCCTGGGCGACTGTGCCTTTGTTCTTGGTTATTTCTAGGCCGAGCTGAAATGAGGCAGTTTGCCTTTGTTCAGCCCCACTTCTGACACTTGGCGACCATGTGTCCTTGGGCGAGTTACTTAATTTCTCTATACTCTGGCTTCCTATTTTGTAAAATGGAGAAATGGAGTCTTTGACCCGGAGCTGGGAAAGCATGAGCTGTTGTACTCCCATCCGTCATCACTGGTGTGGTGATCGTTGTTTTAATAGTTCGCCCAGGGGCTTTGCACAGTCAGGTTGTTTGACCGTTGCTTTGCTTCTCTAATGACGTCGTCCCCCAAAAGGGTGATATCTTGAAGTCCATTGGTCACTAATTTAATTATTTTGAGTTACTAAAAATCGTTTTGTTTTCCTGAGAAAAATAGGTAAGTTAATGACTATACAAAATGGTTCTGACTGTAAGTATGAATCCTGCACACCCTCAGAGTAAAGAGTGGTGATTGTGTTTTAAAAGGGACTTGGAAAGACTCTATTTAGCTAGTGCAGCAAGTCCCTTTTCCCAGGATAGACAGACAGAATGCAGTGTGGACGGCCTATTTAGTTTTTGGTTTTCTTTTGCATTTTTGCCGCATTGTGTTTTAGAAGCTGCCTAAGTCATATTTAGACTTAAGTTTATGTCATCTCTATGTTTTCTTTTCATACCTTTTCTCAAAGATAGAACACAAGATAATAGGGTGTATTTTTGTCTTCCAATTTTGTGAAGAAAATGTCTTGAAGCTTCTTTCTAATGGCTTGTAATTATTTTTAAGACTTTTTAGTGAAGTATGATGTGGTCTGGTAGCTTGTCACCACAGTGCAGTTAGGTTCTGTGATTGGAAAGATGAAAAAGAATGATTTAATACCACTTATTATTTTTACCTGAATCTTTGATTAAGACATGAGTTTGGAGAGGGTGAAGAAGAGTAAAGTTGAATCAACCCCAACCTTTAGATACTGCTTTGCAGTAAAAGAAATACATCAATTCAGCTTATTGTAGAGAACTTTAAACTGATGGAAAAAGGCATTCGTTTGGATTTCTTTAGATACCATCTTATAAAGAACTACCAACCAGATTACTTAAAAATTCTAGGAGTGCGCAAACAGAATTATTATTTTTACCGTGTTATATTTAGGTTAACTTTACATAAATTAAAGTTTTATATTAAGTTTCATATGTTCATACCTATGAGAAAGGACATGGAGAATAATTATCCTATTTTAAATGATTATAGAAGACTAAGCTTTTTGCATCTTGCTTTAATGAGATCTTTCCATGGGTTACATGGAGCCTCTTTATGATGTGGTTTTCCAGGAATGCATTGTGGCAAAAAGCTGGGACTGTGTTTGTGCTTTAAAAATGTCTCCCAATATTGCTTGCTTGTGTTTCGTTTTTTTGCCCAGTTTAACAACATGGCCAGCAGATGGTGCCCAAGTATAATGAAAATGTACCTGTGATTCTGTTGATTTGTGTGAAAACATTTTTCACTTTAAAAATATTGATTTAAATTTTTAGTCTGGATACTCAGAAACTACAATAGGCTCTGTTGACCTTGTTAACCTTCGTTTTGATATGTAAATGACACACTAGAGATAGCTCCTGCTCCTAAGTTGTTGAGTGAATGCATGGGGAAGCTGGTCGACACCTTTCCTTCCTAGGGACTCTTTGTGCTCATTGGGGTAGATAAATACGGTTAGGGTTACACATGGTAAAACATCCTTAAATACTATCTACTAAAAATACACTCATTTTATTTAAGAATAGCCCTGTTGTTTGAGGAAAGGGCAGCACTGTCCAATGGAACTTTCTGCAGTAGTGGAAATGTTCAATAGCTTTGCTGTCCAGATGGTCGCCACCATTCACATGTGACTCTTCAGCACTTGAAATGTGGCTAGTGTGACTGAGGAACTTAATTTTATTTATTATTTTTAAATTTATTAAATTTATTGGGGCAATATTAGTTATAGAGGTTTCAAGTGCACGATCCTGTGATATGTTATCTGTACATTGGATTGTGTTTACCACCCAAAGTCAAGTCTCCCTCTGTCACCATAGATTCGAACCCCGTATCCTCCTCTACCTCCTTAAATTTTAATTAACTTGAAAAGCTGTAAGTGATTAGTAGCTCCCTTACAGACTTGGAGTTCTAAACCTGGGTCTTTTGTTGGGTTGTTGCAAACCCTGACCTCCTAGAGGAAGG
>PVKM010012549.1:0-31498 GCA_004027735.1 Carollia perspicillata | reverse complement strand
GACCTGAACTGAGGTGAGGGGATTGCTGGAGGGAATGGGGTACTGTGCAGAAGGGGCAAAGGGGAAAAATGGGACAACTGTAATAGTAAAATCAATAAAATATATTTAATAATAATAATAAAAGAAACTGTTAAACAGTTTTCCAAAATGTTACATTGAATTGAAGTGAACTGCAATGTTTTCTAAATAACAATATTCATCCTCTCTTGAACTTACCCAATAAAGCTTTTAACCTCAACACACTTGAAAATTTCTTGTTAAGATCATCAAAATTTTCCATGCTGCCGAGTTTAAAGGTTGGTTTTCATGCTTTTTCTTACTTTACCCATTAGCAGTCTTTGATGTAATTGATCACTCCCTTCTTGGAATCGCTTCTTTGCTCCATTCTAAGACAACTCACTTTTCTAGCTTCCCTTTTACCATTCTGTTCATTCCTTTCTGGTCTGCCTTGTAGGATCTCCTTCTTCCAAAGGTCTAAATATAGGAGAGTCCTAGAATTCAATGTTTGGTGCTCTGCCCTTCTCTGTCTATGCATATTGTAGGTATCTCATCCATGTCAGTGGCTTTAAACACCCTAAGGTCTCTGATATGTCTTTCCGCTCCTTCATCTAGCTGCCTATCTATATTCCCTTCCTCCCTTCCTCTTCAGTTTTTTAAATCTTTTCTATCTCCAGCCTTGACCTTTTCACTTGAGCTCCAGTACTACATATCCAAATACTTATTCAGTTGGTATCTGACATGCATGTGTGAGAATACATGTACATATTTAAGGAGAAAAAAAACTCTTGATTTCTCCTCAACCACAACTCAAGTTTCTCAAACCTAGCTTTTCCCCGTCATAAAAAAGAACAACTCCATTCATCAGGTTGCTTAGGTCACAAAACTAAAAGTTAATATTGATTTCTCTTTTTCTCACACATCCTATAATTAAGTTATCAGCAAGTCTTTTAGCTTTAATTCCAAGACACAATATGAATTTAACACTTTCACAATCTCATGGCTGTTCCCCTGGTTCATGACATGGTCAGGATCTCCCTAGACCTCCTTATTCACACTCTTACTGCCATGAAGTCTGTATTCCACACAACAGTCAGATTAAAGTCTTACAATATAAATAGGGTTATATAACTCCCCTGCCCAGCAGCCTGAGATAGTTTGGTTGAATGTGGAATCACCTAAAGTCTCCACCATGTGTGAGCAACAAGGTCCTGCATGATCTGGGCCTGCCTGCCTCTGTGACTCCATCTTGGTTCACACATGCCCTGAGACTCACTTTGCTCCATGCTGGCTGTCATTCTGTTCCTTAAATAAACCAAGGTCCTCTGGCTTCTGAAAATTTGCACCTGCTATTCTCCCTTCCTGGAATGCTTTTTATTCTGTCTACTCATGAACCATCTACTTTGCTTTTTTTCAGATATCTGATCTCTTCAATAAAAACTTCCCCAAACATCTAATCAGTATAGCCCTCTTTTTATGCCACTTGCCTACAAGGTACGTTCTCCACATAAAATGACTAGGACATGGACTCTGCGTGGCCAGGGACCTCACGGGCAGTTTCTCTCAGAGCGACTGACAATGTTGCCCTTGCAAATCACCTGAAGATCTCTGTGCTCAATGCCATAAACATTTGCTTTTTATTCATGTCAAGTCCACTGTGGATCTGTATGGCTCCCCAGAACCATAGTTCTGTATGGTTGGGTGTAGCTATCAGGCTGAGAGATGCTCTACCATCTCTGGCTGTACTATCTGGAACACATAGGCAAGACACTAGAAGGAATCAAATGGATAATTACATACTAGATCTTAAATACTTTTCCCTAAAACTGATTCCAGTTACTTCTATTTATACTTTATTTACAAAACATGTCATGAGACCACAACCAACTTAAGGGTGTATAAGCCCAGAGGAAGAGGAGAAGCTATTGACAAAGGGAATGGCAGCAGATACACCTACTCCACATGCCTTACTAATCAATCTACCCACAGCATCTAGAGCTTGGCAAATAGGGCTTGGCTTAGAGTAGATCCTCAAAAGATGTTAGTTGTATGAAATTAAATATTTTCAGATCTTGGTTTTTCTCACCATGTAGTAATGGTCCTAAGAAAGCCAAAAGACTTCTCACTGTGCCTTTGGGCTGCCCTACCTCCCTACTTCTGGCACATGTTTTTGGTATATGATTCTCTTGCACTTCACTCTCTACCCCATTAGAAATGATGTATTTGGTGATGTATTAATGCACAATGTGAATTAGTTAAAAGTCATCCTGCCAAGAAGAATTAATTTTACACACAGTGATTCCCATTAAAAAACACATTTTTTGTAAGGGATATCTTTCTGGAACTTTCAAACTATAAGACAAAGGCAACTGCCTACTTCTAAAAGGATTGTCTTCTCTGATACTTTTTATCTCATTAGTTTTAATCACTAATCATGTTACCTTCTGATAGTGTACAATTTATCCTAAGCCTAGTACAATGGACTAACTTAGATAAAAAAGCAAACCTGTTTTTGAGTCTTATATCCAGCAGGTCTTGTCCATTGGTAGAATGATGTGCTCCGCACACTGGGGGTCTGAGAAATCATCTATCCTGACTTACCAGTGAGAAAAGTAGAAGCCTGAGATTTGACAGGGTTACCCGAAGTGACGCAGTTATTTAGGTGAGAATCAGACAAGAGAACTTGAAGTTCCCACTAACTAACCAAGAGACAGATTATACAAAAGCCCAAAAATAGATCATCTTATTTTTACTCGGAAGTTAGTTCTTTAAAATTTCAGAGATTAAAAATCGATCTGAATTCAAATATGCCTGTATGAAAGCACTGTCTTCTCATCAGAAAGAATGTGTTAAATTCCCACTGTGCCCTGAGATCATTACAATTGAATCTGAATTTATATTTTAAAAAACATAAAACCTTTGAGGTTTCCATGAAATTTCACCCTGTACTTCTGAGGAAATAACACAGAAATCGTCCTTCTTAGAGGAACTAAACAGGATGGGAATTAAACTTTTTCCAGCAATTTTGCATACTCCATAGATGTCAGACTCTCAGAATCAATGTCATTTTTACTGTGTAGGAGAGTTAAATTCTTGCCAGCTCTTCTTGAGGAGAAATCATGGAGCCTATGTATTTGTGGAACATTTAAAGAACTAAGAGATGATAGTGAAAATCTGGTTTCTTTTCTAAAGACCATTAAGATCTTGATAGCATTATCTCCTTAAGCAACACATTCCAGACAAAGGCAATAGAGTGTAAAGGTTAAAGGCACAAACTCTGGAACCAGGCCATAAATACAAATCCCTGCCTCTTACCAGCTGAGAAGCCTTGACAAGCCACTCTGTGTCTATTTCCCCATCTGCAAAATAGGGATGCTAAATATAATAATACCTACCTTATAGGCTTGTTTGGTGGGTTTGATTAGATGTTAGAACAGTGTCTGCCACTAGCACACACTATAGAAGCACAAATTATTGTGGCTTATTGCATGTCAATCCACCTGCAATATTCACTTCTCACATAGCTGTCACCAGCAGTGGTGCTGCCGTTATATTGGTGCCCTCTGATGGGAATAGAAAGGGCATTCTTCCAATAAATAGTGTTAGGTACTCACAGCCACCATTCCATGGAGGTATTTCAAACATCAATTTAATGCACATAATTACTTAATATAACCTAACTGACAGAGGTCATGGGGCCACCCCACGCCTAAATCCTCTAAACTCAGGTAGTACAACAGAGAGTATGTACTCTTCCTCTGGAAACTTGCTTTTCTGCCCTCTGTGCTTCCAAGAATGCCCTGCCCATCCCTGGGTCACTCTTGGAAAAGGCCTTAGAGCCATCTTTAGCTCCTCCTCTCTCAACCCTACTTTGAGTCACTCTTCAAATACTGTCCATTTTATCTGATAAATATGTACTTTGCCCACTGTTCTCTGGCTCATGGAGAGTCCTGAGAGACACCTGTCAGTGCCACATTCATCGCCTTCCTCAGCATCTGTCTGGATTAGTGCAGTGGCCCTCCCTCCACCAACAGAGCCCCAAGCCGTGCGGGTGTTCTTTCTAAACACAAAGAGGGTTGAGGGCTGCCCCGCAGAGAAGTAAAGCAAGATCAAGTAAGGCATTTTTCCCAGGATAAAGCCTTTTGCCCCCCACCCTGTGATGACTGGCATACCTACTCCCCTTTGTAGGAGATTATTCTCAACTCTACAAACTCAGGCTTCAAGTTTGGTATACACTCTGTCTGCTGCCCATTTTATTCACCCCCCAAATTCTTTCTCACACTCTAAAGACCTGCAATGTCCACCTTTTCTGTTCAGCCATCCACCACACCCTTAAGGCTCATCTCTAGGAGCCACACAGCCTCCCTACATGGACCACACTGTTTTCTAATTAGTTGTTCCATACCCAGCTCTAGAGAAGCAACCTTCATGATGAAGAAGCAGTGTTCTTCATCATTGTACCGCCAGGGTCAAACCTGACACATTACAAATTCTCGATCAACATTGTTAATGAACCATAAGTTGTTGATACAGGCCAGAAAGTGACCCTTATTCCAAAACATTCATTCATTCATTCATTCATTCATTCACTTGCCCTGAAGTGGCCACAGCCCCGACAACTCTGTTTTAGGCAGTTGTTATTTGCAAGTGCAGCTGAAAGTCTGCAGCCTTTGATGTCTTTCAGCCAGTGGCACCACTTCTTATCATCTCAGTGACATCAAATGAAACCGTTGCTCAAGTGGAAGTACATTGAAAATGCCTGCCCAGTGTTGGTCCATAGTAAACACTTCCGACTCTGGTTCCCAAGCTGGTCTGCACACTGCAGTCAACCGGAGGCTCCAGCAACTACTGGGGGTTGTGACCCCTGTGATTATGATTTAATTAATCTAGGCCATGGCTTAGAGTTTGAAAAAGATCCCCAGGTGGTTTTGACCCACATGCATCTAGGAACTACTGGCTTAATAGATAACTATTGTTGCCACTGCTGCCATTACAGTTACATTCAATATAATAAATAATAATGATCTCCATTTCTGTGATTCTCTTCCTGTTCTAGCTGTTTGCTTAGTATTTGTTTTCGCTTTTTTTTTAGGTTCAGCTGTTGATAGTTGTGAGTTTATTGTCATTTTACTGTTCATAGTTTTTGATCTTCTTCAATTTTTTAGATAAGTCCTTTTAACATTTCGTATAATAAGGGATTGGTGATGATGAACTTCTTTAACTTGACCTCGTCTGGGGGAGTGGGTGAGAGAGGGAACAATGCAGCTTGTATGCTTGGCTCTAGCCCCACATTCCAACAAACTCTCATATGAGACTGGGAGTTTCTCCCACTGTGGCAACCCCAGCCATAGTCCATAGTCAGATGTGAGTCTCAGTTTCCTGTTCAGCCAGCCTGTCCAGTGAGGTCTTCCACCTTGCCTCGGGTCCTTTCAGTCAGCCCTGCCTGCACAGTCTGACGCCTTGCCCCGGGTTCTCTCTGTCCACCTGTCTGCCCATCTTCCTTCTACTGGTCTGGTAGATTATTTCTCTAATTCCTTGGTTGTCGGAGACCCATGCAGTTTGATTTTCTGGCACTTCTGGTTGTTTATTGATTTTAGATTTGTTGTTATCCTCCTTTTGGTTGCATGAGGAAGTGAAGGGTTTTTACCTATGCCTCCATCTTGGCCAGAACTCCATAATGGTTTTCAATATATTATAAAATATGTTTAATATACATGATATAACTTAATTGTGTCCAGAGATGTAGGAAAAGTTCAAGGCAGATTTTACTTAGAAGGATAAATTTATTAAGATAATTATATTATTTTTATGAGTCTGGGTTACTTTATCAGATTATTTCTATTCTCTCTGAGGGAGAAGGATCAAGCTTGTGTAAGCCATACTGAGGGGAGGAGGGAAAGGGGCAGAGCTGACAGCACGGGGCAGCACTGGAGGGCTGTCTCCTCCAGGCTCATCTTGCACTGCTCAGTGGGCCTTGGGACCTGCGAAGGGGAAACAGACTGGCCTGAGGGAGAACACAGATCCCCAGAGGGTCACTTTAATCCTGCTTACATTTCAGTTCAGTTCAGTTCAGTTCAGTTCAAAACAAGATGGCAGCAGTACTGAAGTCAAATCTGCAGTCAACAAACATCTGAAACCATGCTAGCCTTGTGCTCAGCTGGCTTGCTAAATTGTGTGGTTTATACCCAACAGGTGTGTGATGAACCATGCAGTTCATCCTAGCTGAGCCTGCGACCAGGCCTAACTCTGTTTTATAGAATGACTTCCCTTCTTTCCTATTACTCTCTTAGTATCTATTTTATATGTCTCTTTATGCACAGAAAAGTTTTCACATTTTTTGTCATCATGCTAGTATTTCATGTTAAATTACATTTATTACGAAGAACACACTATATTTTTCTCTACTAAAAGGGTAGAATATTAATATTTACAATCATTAGAAGTAACGCTTGCTTTGTTTACACAATTGTATTTTTCAGAGACACAAAAAGTCATACATAGAATCAATTGAACTACTTAACTACAGTTTTTTATCATCAATATTTGATGTATTTGTTGCACATCTGTCAACCTAAATTATGTAGAAAGGCAAGAAAGCTGTCAGTATTTTAAAATTCTAACAATAAGAGTTGTAAAGTTACAGAGAAACTTACAAACATTAAAAAATGAATTGATAAAATATTTGTGTTTGATAATAGGCATGTAAAAAAGAGATATGGTGCTACCATTAATACCATGGCCCAACTTCTGATAATATTGGGGGGAAAAGTCATGTTTTTATGTGTTTTTTAAATAAACACCAAGGTTGGAGAGGGCAGATCTGGAAATGGAGCTTTCCCCTTCTGTGAAGTGTGGCCTGGGAAAGGGAAAATGCGTTGTCTTGTGCATGTGAAGATGTCCCCATTTCCTGATTCCCAAGACCCTGCTAAGTAGAAGGAATTGTAGGCTGGAATCTTTTTTTTAAAAAAAAATTAAATATCTATTTGGAACAATACAAACTAGAAATACTGAAGGGAGAACAAGCTCTATAAATAGCTCCTTTATTCTAGCTCCTGACCACATCCTATCTGTGATGTCTGAAAGACTTTTAAGGGACAGAGGACTGGGCTTGGGTACCTTTGATGAGTTTTTTACCCACATGCAAAGCTAAAGGGGGCTCTGGGGTCCCCAGGTACAAATGACCCACAGTAAGGCCACCCTTCCCTTTATGGCTGTATCTGAACTTGTGCTCAGAATCTTTTCACAGCGTAGACACAGACCTTGCTCCAGGTGCTCCTGAACTCCCAGGGTAACCTCTGTGGGCCTTTACTAAAACATTAAACTCATGACCGAAAACTGTGCCCGTTCTCCACAGGAACGGGGTCTCGTTTACCTCCATGCTGCTGGGTCTGCCCATGGCACTGGTGCACAATGAATGGACAATGTGTGTCCCTTGAAAATAAGGCCACAAATCTTCCAAAGGCCTTGCTTCTCAGCATGTGGTCCAGACACAAGAGCATGAGCATCACCAGGAACCTCAGAGGTACAGACGCTCAAGCCCCACCCAGGCGTACAAAATCAATCTGAGCCTTAACCAGCTCCCTGGGGATGTATATCCATGCTGAAATTAGAAAAGTGCCATCCTAAGCCTTGCGGAGTTAGCTGGATTGTACTAGGTGGACCTCTGTTCAGCACAGTCTTTACTTCCTGAATGCTTCTTAGATAATGGGAGGTGTGGAGAGAAACAGTAAATAGGTGAATCTCTTATTCCCACATTTGACACCACCCTACCGTTAGCTAAGAAATAAAGGCTCCTGATGTTAAAGTGGCTATTTCTGTAACTTCACTGAACTCTTTTTTTCATTTCAAAAAAAAAAAATCACTCTAGTCTGAACACCACTTATATGCTTGTCCCATTTTCAGCTCAATATGTCACCTAGAGAATTAAATACTTAAGCCTGAGTATCATGAAATATAGCCTGTTACTTCCTTGGAAGAGAAATAAGAAAATAATGCACTCATCTTAGCTATCTGACTAATTTTTCTTGAAACTTAACCTATGACCTAATATATCTGCTTATTTGTTTGCTTACATTCTGTACCATTCCAAACTGCGTTTCCTTTGCCTTACACACACACAAACACACAAGCTAAAACAAAACTAAGAATCTGCTACTTTCAACTGAGCTTGACAATGAGTGATCTTCGTTTATATAATAATATTTCTATGGAATTATTCAATGATTGTGTTACATGTTTTTAAAATTTGAATTGGATTTGAAACTAAGTTTGAAGCTAAACTCCTTGGGCTGCTGAGCTGTGTGTTTGCAATGTTTTCCTTAGACTGACTCACACTCTGTGACCAGGCAGATCTTGCTGGCATTCTCATGTGGAACTCTCCATGTACCCTTGTTGTGTCTAAATGTAACACCTGGAATGTTCAGGCTGATATTTCCTTTCACCTAGCCCTTCAGTTAAAGAGGAGAGAGCCACTTTGGGTTAAAATACAGACCCAAGCCCTCAGATACTTGGTCTTCACTAGTTGTAAAGGACCAGCCATCTCTAGCCTGGTGGAATCGAAATCTGCTCACCTGCAGGTATGGTCAAAAGCAGTGACCTGAACTCTCCTGGGACCCTGACTGAGGTAAAGTGTGGAGCTGATGATGCTGTGATCTGTTATCACTGGAAGCAACACCAAGGAAAAAAAAATAACGCCAAGGCCTTTGAGAGAGCACCACATACGGTCCTGAGCATGCCTTAACTCTGCCTCTTGTGAACATAAGAAGCATATAATGCATGTATTTTGCATTAAAATTCTCTGGAATATTTTATTTGGGATGGCATTTTAACCTTATGCCTGGCATCCCTAATTGTGTGACATTAAGCAATTTATGTAAAATGTTATTATATACACTATTTTAAGCTTTGACTTCAAAGGGGAGTGTGAATGAAGAAGAGATGCCTGGTTTAATCAAGAAGAGGACCAGAAAGAACAGATCTTAAAACACTAGAAACATTAAGAGAGTTTATTTTTTAGAGAGAGAAAAAGAGAGAGAATCGGCACTTTATTATAGAAGGATGATGATTTGCCATAAATTGAATTTATTTAAATATACCTAAAATTACATGCCAATTTTTACATGAATATAGAATTGCTCCCTGCTGTACAGCAGCCTTAATGCAGTGGAACGGATCAGCACTGGGCTTGCCCCACATCCGACCGTTGCTGCTTCTCTCGGTGAACACTTC
Organism: Carollia perspicillata; assembly: GCA_004027735.1. NCBI lineage: Eukaryota > Metazoa > Chordata > Mammalia > Chiroptera > Phyllostomidae > Carollia > Carollia perspicillata. Next base: position 22,273 of record PVKM010012549.1, on the reverse strand, counting down.
AGGCGCTATCAGGTCTATTTTAGGATCTCCACTATGGGAGAGCTCTACGGTCTGAGCTGACTGAATTAAGACCTGGAAGTAAGCTTAAAGTTGATCTAATGAATTCTTTTGTCCACAGATGAGGAAGATGAAGCCCAGAAACTTCTTCACAGGTCCCAGGTTACTTGTCATATTAATGTTAGGGCCAAGCTTCAACAGCAATTGTCTCATTCCTTATCCAAAGTAATTGATGTGAAATACAAACTGGATTTCAAATATGTAACACCATAACTAACAGAGGGAAATGTCAGTAAAATGCACTAAAAAGAAGCATATCTGGGTTATTAATCTTATTTTACAAGTTAGTTTCTGTGTGATTTTTGACCAAATCTCTTGAAGCTTCTAGCACACAGTTGCTTCATTGGGCAAATAATCTAATAACCCCTTACCTGCCTAAAAAGGCGAGCCTGGATCCATTGATGTATTGAGGTTACTTCTGACTCTCAGACAGATGACTCAGGACCAAGGACACTCTCTGCTGCACCCAGACAGGATCTCTAGTGGACAGGTACATGACTGTGTGACATGCTGACCAGCACCCTCATCAAATGCTCAGGATCTACGTGAAGGGGTTCTTAGCTATTTTTAATATTGCTCTGTGTACAAGATGTCTTTTTTTAAGTGTGAGAATTTGAGATAAGGGGTTTTTCTTTCTGTTTGAAATAATCTGACATTAATTTGATCTTCAACTCCTAGCAGATACTTTTTCCAATAAATGCTGGACTCTTTAGCAATTCCTTCGTACAACACCATCAACACATCATCAACCTGTTCCATGTATTTTATTTCCAATCAGAAAGTTTCCCATCTCTCCAACAATATCCTAGACCTAGACCTCTTTCCAAGTTTTTCCAGGATGCATCTTAAAGCTTCACCAATCTATATATTTCCCTGCTTGGGCTAAATTCTTATAACATAACTATGATTTCTTTTTACTTTCCTTTGGAAAAAAAATTATGTTAGATTCAATCCATACATATGCTTATTCTTGGGTTATCTGCAGCAAGAACTTAATCTTTAACTTGAACAGAGTTTATTAACCTTTATAGAAACAAATTTTTGCAGAATAGAAAATGTCACAAATTTTAGTAAGTTTAATAATAGAAATACATTGCCAAAAAGAAAGAATTTTAATTTCTTACAATTCTAAGTGTTTTAAGAAAAGATAAAAAGTAGCTTATTAAGTATTTAAAATATATTTATGGCTATACTCAAGCAAGTGAATAGCCAGGTAGACTTTATAGCTCACCATATTTTCCAAGGATTGCCACACTGGTATATCTCCCATCTCACGCATCCTTACAGTGCAGTGTTCACACCCTTCCATTTGGAGATGGGGCCCCTTGTCCCTTCCCCATGTGTGTAATTGCCTAAAGCAAGAAAATGTGGTGAAAGTGATTGAAAGCTAGATGGGAAAAAGCATTATGGTCTCTCTCTCTCTCTATCTCTATCTCTCTTAGTGATTGCCCTTGAAATCCAGCCACCGTGTTGTTAAGAAGCCCAGATAACATGGGGAGTCCATGTGTGCAACTTCTAGACAGCTGTCCCAGCATAAACTACCCTTCATATGAAGATCAGCCCTTAGATGATTCCAGCCCCTTGAGTTGGAGTGTTCTGGATCAGCTCTGCATATCACGGAGCAGAGATGTGCCACCCTCAGTGTGTCCCGTCTGAGTTCCTGACTGATGCACAGAAAGCATGGAAGATAATAAAGTGTAACTAAATGTAATTTGTACTTATTTAAATATGAAATGCATTTAAATTGCAAGTATATAAATTACATTGCTTTAATTATGGTCACAGAAAAACATATAATATGCTTATTTGCACACTGGTGTTGCTATTTAACTATAATTCCAGTTCTAAAATATATATATGTGTATTTAAACACAGTTATGAAATTTTAAATAAATATAAACATAATTTTTTGGAGCATTTATCTTATTGATGCTTTTGTTTATGAATTAACTTTGTTCTTTATTTTGTAATTGCATGTTAAATGGCTATACATGTAATAGACTAAAATTTCATACATTACACTGATAAAAAGTACCTTCTCAGGATAAATAAATATTTATGTTGTGGGAATACTATTCAGTTTCTTGAAGAGTTATGTCCATGACTAAGTAGAGTTTAGTGGAACTTTCATTTTACATAAAATGTATGTATATTATATTCTATGTAAAGTAAAAGTATATATACACAGTGGGACAAAAGTAATTTTACAGTTGTTCATATGGAAAATAATACATAATCAATAAATACTAATACAAAAATAAATTCTGTGTTTTTCACACTCACAACTGTAAACCTACTTTTGCTCCACCCTGTATATTTCCACATGAAATATGTAGGTTAACCATGTTATAGCTGACCTGATAATGACCCAATATAATAACATATAGGTGTTATATATACTAGCATACTGTCATATATATTGTAAAGTTCAGCTCAGAGAGAATTGTAGTATACATGTACATTTAAGCCACAGATTATGGCCAGAAATTTATTTTTAACATGGCTAATTCAAATTGATTGTGCAAAAAAGTTAAGCAAAAGTTTATTGATGAGACCAGGTTTCAAAATATTGTAAGAGTTCATGGAGTCAAAGATATACCTCTTCTTTTGGGGACAATCTTAAAAATCTTTTCCTTTTTTTAGTAAAATCTAAGTTTCAAAATTAAACTTTATTTAATTTTATAAACAAAGCATTTCTATTTCTTTTAAAATAATCACCTTGATAAAATGTTTAAGTATCCAATCAGAATAAATGTCAAGACATGCTACTGGTTTCTTCTATTAAACTCTCACACCCCACCTACCCTGCTGGGTGAAACAGGGTTATACGGCTCCCACATGGATATAATTTCTGGCCCACACTTAGAGTTGACATCTTTTTAAAAAGTAACATGTCCCAGGTGCTAATAAAATGTTGTTTTGGGCTATTTTCATAACAGATGTTTATCCTATAAAGAAAATAGCAGTGTAACAGTTGCTTCTGCTTTGAAGCACTGTTTTCTTTCATTTTCTTGACCAAGTATCATGGGGACCTGCGAAAAGATGTGCAATGGGGGACACTTAGAATGAGCACAGAGGTGTGCCCTTTTCCTGAAGGCCCCTGTGTGACAGTGGCATGGCTGAACAATGAGTGTGTCACGAACAATTAGTGTGTTTATCTGATAGGTTTACAGGGCTGCTCTTCATGACGAGTCAGCAGGGCAGTGGCACTGCTCTTGCTGTCACCAGCTGTTGGGTCCCATTCAGAGAAACAGAGATGGACTTCCCTCAGGTCACCATGGGTTATCAGGAACCTGCAGAAGGATACTTCTTGGTTATCTGTCTGCTGGTTGACCTGGTCATCTGCTGAGATTTGTCCTGAATCTCACAGAAATTCCTTGTACTAATGTAAATAAAAAGTGATAACATTAAGCCCTGGCTGGTATGGCTCAGTGGATTGAGGGCCAGCCTATGAATCAAAGGGTCACTGGTTTGATTCCCAGTCAGGGCACATGCCTGGGTTGTGGGCCAGGTCCCCAGTAGGGAGAGTATGAGAGGCAACCATTGAATTTTCCATTTTTCCCTCCCTTCCCTTCTCTAAAAGTAAATAAAAAAATTGTTTTAAAAAGTGACAGCATTAATAAAGAAATATATATTTAATTAGATCAACTTATGCTCTGTCAGCTTTTAGATGCTTGGGGTGAAGAGAGGATTAGAAACTTAAAGAGAGCCCATCTTGCCCCAAGTCCTGGCCTCCCACAGGGCCACACCTGCTCTGCACAATGATCTCCCCAAGGCCAGCACCCCCATGTTCTCCCTTACTCTGTGGAACAGTGTGGCAGGCATAGTGACTATAGAAGTATGAGAACCTGAGAGCCCAGGACAACTTCTAGTGAGTGTTGTGACTGGAAACCCAGTTGTCCGTTTTCCGTGGGCGAATCCTGGCATACGTCTGTAAGTGAAAACAGCACCAAATGAGTGATCCTTCCTCATGTCCATGGTCTTTATCTCCCTCTCCTCTTTCTCTCCTTCCCTTCTTCCCTTTCTCCATCCCTTCTTTTTTCCCTCTTCCTCTTTTCTTTTCTTCCCTCTCTTCTCTCTTTCTGCTTTGCTTCCTTTTCTCTCTTTTTTTTTAAATTTTCTTTTTAGTCAAAACACTCGCTGTCTCCATTAAATACATTCCAAAAATGTTATTTTGAAAGGCATTATGCATTAACTCAGCTATGGTTTCTAACTAGGGCAGACTGTCCTGTGTCATCAGCATTAGGCTCTTGCTCAGCAGGCCATCACAGAATGGAGGGGCTGTTCATGGTTAATCGTCTTCATTTTACTCATGTGGAGATGAACTGGGTTCTCATTTTTTGGTACCTGTCAAAACCCGGCCAGAAACGAGGCACGGTCAGGCCTCTTGTGGTTTTATTTTACTCATGAATCAGTATCAAAAAGTTTTGGTGTGGCTGGCTCTTAAGTTTCTTGGATTTTTGAGATGTTTTTCATACCAGTTAAAATGATTATTTTATCAGTGACCTTTGTAGACTAACTCTGTAGTAAACAGGAAAATATTCAGCCACTATGAATTATGTAATACTTTGAAATTGTCTAGACAGTGTTAGTATGTCAACAGATGGAGCAAATTCTTAGAAATGAAAAGCAGTTTAGCAATAGAATTCCCAACCAAGATGATGTCCATCTCTCTCCTGCCACAATCCCTTTTTCCCTCTCCTCTGCCCTTTTGCTCCCCAACCCTTTGGCCCCAAGACACAGAAGAATTTTTTGGAGTGGATTGTGGCCTTCCCTTTCTACTGATTTAGTAACTGGTGCAATGTCAGCTATGGGCTCATCTGTCATATTTCTTTCTCAGTCTTTTTGCTGCCTGGTGAAGTTTTAATAGGTGAAGGGTCAAGGGTTTTACATAGTAAGCAGAATCCTAAACTGTGAAAGTTTTGGCCATGGTGGTTTCCTCAAAGACAGGGAGGGCAACAAGTAGACTTCTTTGGATTACACAAACATCTTCTTCCTCATGTAGAGAAGTGCTTTATTCTTATCATTATAGAAAGTGGTATGTGTTCCTAAGCCTGTCTTTGAGCATATTTGCATGGTGGGAATGAAATGAAAAGATAAGAAAAAGATGCAGTAATCCAATCACCACTTACTGAGTAGTCCGATGAATGTCTGATGAAACTAGGGTCCATAGAACTTTCTTCCCCAATGGAAAAAAAAAAAACCCAACCTATATGCAAAAGTCTGTGGAAGCTAACAGGAAATATAGAGTATGAATCTGCTATAAAAAGCTTATTCGTCTATTTGGGAGCAAGGTGGCATGCTTATGAAGTTGGTGACCAAACTATCTGTCATATGATCTCCTCAAAGGACTGAAGCGACCAAGCAATGTAAAAGACCAAGTGCCCTGTGTGTTGAGGTTATCAGAAATAGATTTGCAAGGGAGCTGTCTCTCGAAGGAGGGTAAACTCTAGATGGATAAAAGGGAGGGATGTAACTGGTGGCAAGAATATCGGCAAACTTTGAAAACAGGAAATAACACTCATCAGGGAGGAGCCAGCATGGCAGAGGAAGGACCGTGAAGGAAGGCTGGGACTCTGAGTCCTTGTGGAGCACAGGAGCGGGGTGTGGAGCATGGGTAAGTGTTCTGCAAGTTTCATGCCAGCTGTCACACACATGTATGCCCTCCAGGACCTGTTACACATACCATGTGAACTCACATGTGAACCATCACAGGGTTAGTGCAGTTACCTGTTTCCCTCCCTATTCTGTCAAGGCCTGGAGGGCCCCCCACAAACAGATCATGTAACAAGGATTTGCATGCAAACAATTTATGTGGAAACATGACAGCAGAGAGGGGCAGCCAACAAAAAATGAATTATCCAAGGACACATAATGCACTTCTACATGTGGCCACCTCCACTTATGGCTCACAGCTTCCATTATCCCTCCCATGCTCAGGCAGGGTAATCACATACCCACACAGTGCTCCCAACCCCCTCTGCTGCCAGGGGCTCTCCACATGCAGTAAAAACCTTCGGAAAGTTGCTCAGGTGGTTAGGCCCCAAATGCTGGGGTTTAGGAATGAATAGGCAGGGAACACCTTTTACTTTCATGATAGCCATGATACCTAACATAGTATATGGCCACAGAACTTGCTGAGAGTCTAAGGAATGAGTTAGTGAGGAACAACTGTCAGCAGAGCTTTATTCCCCCGGTGAAAACAAAACAAAACAAAGCAAAACCACGATTTCTATAGAGCTCCCTTTTCAGAATTTTTATTCCTGACTGTGGATCCCTGAGGTGTCTTACCTGTTGCCACCTGACTGCACCACAGATTATCTGAGCTCCAGGGTCAGGGTTTGGAGGCTGGCTCCTCCCTGGGTGGCTGCCACCATCCACCCCACCCTGGGGGAGTCCATGCAGGGTGGAGGGAGAGGAGCAGGGTCTGCTGGATTAGGGATTTCCGACACTCCCTACAAAGACACTAATGGAAGGCTAATGTGAAAAGATACTCTAAGCATGTCAAGAAAAGCATTTGGGAACATTATTGAAAAATCGAGTCTTTGAATAACTATTTCTTGGAAAGTTTTAATTCCAGGTAAGGTTACTTGTGGCCAGCTGCCTGCTCATTCTCCACTGGGAAGAAATTCAACATTTTCTGGAAACACAATGATCGATGCTGACATGCCGTGAGAAATGGAGAGTGTACCTAAACCGAGACCTGCTTCCATCATTTCTATGTCCCTTTTAAAAGGATGTGGGTGATTCAATTAGTGGATTCAATTAAAATTGATTGAGAGCCCCCAGACACCACAGGATCAGGTGTCTTTTCCAGCCTTCTCACCTTTCATTGTCTGGAAATTAACCTCCTCAGGGTTGTTGCACCAGAAACATTAGCAGAGTCTTTATGCAATTACTTGAAAGAATGAATGCGACCAGAATTTTCCATAAGCCTTTAAAAAATAACCCCCCTTTTTAGCTGTGCCCTCCAGAAACCAAGAGACCACTCCTCCCTCACTTTGAATTTCTTATCCCTTCAGGCTCGCGGAGTGAGCCAGGGGCGCGCGTTGCATTTAGAGAGGAAGGCCAGCTAGCCAGTCAGTCAGGTCGCTGCTTTCCCCTGGCTCCCGAGGAGGTCATGTGTTGTTGCCCGAGTCTTCCAGTTCAGAAAAGACTTTTATATGAAACAAGCAGAAGACAAAAAGAGGATAAAGGGGTCTGCTTGCCATTTAGATAGATACACATATTAAATGTATGTCAGTGTTTACCTAGGTAAGATTCCACTGAACACATACAATTAGTAGGAAACTACTTACATGGCTGACTTCAGAATAGCAATTGAGAAAAAATGTATATATATATACATTTTTAATATAAATATATAAATATATATAAATATATTTATATATATTTAAATATATTTATAAAATTTATATATAAAATTTTTTTATATTTATATATAAAATTTTATATATAAATATATAAATATATATATTTATGATGTCCTGAATTTTGCCAGGTTTGAGTAAAACTGAAAGACATTTTATCACTTAAAATGTGCATCACATACAGGACTTCTGCCTTCATACTTGTTGGTGCTAACCAGCAAAAACACCTGGCAGGTTGTGTTTACTTTTTCCTCACCTATATTAGGGCCTGGAAACAGAATTGATGTCGATTTGTGTCTTCTTCCTGGTGTCTCAGGCTGAGGTATGGTAGTCAGCACTCTCTGCTTTTTTGCAGGAAGAACCTTTGAGTTTCAGCTACAAAATTTTTTTAAAAACAAAGCCATCTCTCTCGATGCCCTCTAAACTATATTATATGTGCCCCTGCTGCCATGCCAATTGTTCATTTAACCATTTATTGAGCACTTGCTAGGTGCTGACAAGGCAGACCAGATATGCACGGTTGACTCTCTTGAGGGGCTTAGGGGCTCTTGGAGGGGGCAGTTTAAAAAAATATTTTATCTATTTATTATTAGAGAGAGGGGAAAGGAAGGAGAAAGGGAGGGAAAGAAACATCAGTGTGTGGTTGCCTCTCACATTCCCCCTCCTGGGAACCTGGCCTGCAATCCAGGCATGTGCCCTGACTAGACTCGAACTGGCAACCCTTCGGTTCACAGGCCAGGGCTTAATCCACTGAGCCACACCAGCCAGGGCAAGGAGGGAACAGTTTTAGCCTACCCCCCGGAATCTCCTCCTCCACATTTACTTGATTAAGTCCTTCTGAACTGATAAATCTCACTGAGGCATCATTTCTCCTAGGAAGACTTTCCTTATTGCCCAAAGTGGGGGTCGTATACCTCTCTCTTCATGGTTGTCATGGCACACATGTTGTTTTCTTGTAATTGCCCTTGATTTCTATCAAGAGCCCTTGACTCGTCTGAATTCCTATCCTACTTCCTTCACAGAAGTGGGAGGTGTTCTGCCGTGTCTGAGCATATAGCAGAAAACACATACATGTTGTACGACCGGATGAATAAAGCTAGCTAAGTGTGGTACACAGTGACGAGCTACTTAATGGGGTGTGCACACAATGAAGATTTCTAAGTCCAAAGTGTCACAGAGAGTTATGACAATAAATAAGAGTTTGTCCAATAAGAGCAGAGAAAAGCCTCGCAGGCAGAAACCAATGCACGCAGAGGCACCAAGTTGTGAAATGGTGTCTCCAGAGAAGTCTCCAAACAAGTGAGAGAGGCAGGTGGGTGCAGAGGGACAGGCAGGAGGCAAAGTGGAAAGGGCCTCACAGGGACAACTGGTGGAACCATGGGAGGACACTGTCAGCTCTACGGTCACTGAAGAGTTGAGAGACTGTGGGCAGGGTGCCTAATCCAAAGGTTCTGAAATGGCCATGGAGTAGCTCCATGCCAGGTCTCCTGGAAGGACTTTCGGAGACAAACTTGCCTAGGCCTCAGTCTCAGAGGTTCTGTCCCACAGGTGTGAGGTGGGTCTCCCTGTTATTTGGCAAACACTGACATGGCAGTTATTGCACAGAGGTGCTGTTCTAAAACTTTATACCCGTATCAACTTGTTTAACCATCGTAATAACCCAGTGTGGTAGTTCTATGTGACTCTGTACAATCGAGGAGGCAGATGCTGAGATGTTAAGTGGCTTCTACAAGGTTAAGGAGAGGATGAGATACTCCTACCATGGAGTATCTCAAGGTCATTCTGACTGCTAGCCGGATTTGGGAGAACAGGTAACCTGTGCTCCTCCTCCAGAGCACAAGCGCCTTCTGCAGCAGCCTCACACTGTGGTGAGGGGCACAGAGGGGAGGATCTGGGCATTACCCTGAGCAATGCCGGCTAGGTCCTCCTGGCAAACAGATGCTGTTATTGCATCATTTTTATGAATTATGGTAGTTACAAAATTACTAACAGTTCTGTCTGGGAGGGTGGAAGTAATCATCCCATGTTTCCTGTGAAGCTTTCTTGAGAAAAGGGAGTTATCTACACTGAGCCCCACCCCTTCCCTTTAGAATCGGGCCGGATTCCTTTCAGATTCCACGTCTGTTTTGAGTCTGGTTTCTGCTGGGTGCAGTTTTTCAGAGTTCCTAATTTATTCTCTCTGAGCACAAGAAGGGCCTTCTGGGGATCAGTGAGAGAATGGCGGTCTCCCCTTTGTAAAGTGAAGCCAGCCGCAGTTCTCTGCAGTGTCTGGAGGCGGCCTCCTCCCAGGCCCGCAGCATCTGCTCTTTTGTATGCGAGCGAGCAGAGGCTCAGCCCTGCCGCCTTTTGTCTGAGCTCCCAGTCTGTGCTCATTGCCTGGCAACATGCTGGTGCCTCCAACTTGAGAAACCACTTTCTCTTCTCCTCATGTCATGTGTGTACTCACCCAGAAAGATGACAAAATGACTCCTGGGTCGATCGCCTTCTCCTCCGTGGCTTTTCTTTGCCTCGTGGTCTGTGTGCTGCAGATGGTTTATTTGCAGCTGAGGCCTGATTATTTTTCAAGTGACTGTTCTGCGTTGTTTCCAGAAACGCGGCCTTCTTCTTTCCATCTGAACCGAGGCTATACTATCTGCCTCCGAAAACCAACACACGGAGAATTGTGAAAGGAATGGTATTTTCCTCAGCTTCCAGGTAACAGAGGCAACTGGGCCGGGTCTGCTTTGCGTCCTGCCATGAACTTCCCTGACAAATGGGACCTATGTTGGCCAGGACCTATTTCTGAGTTTCCAGTGCAGCTACCCCAGGCTGGGACTTTCTTAGAAATTACGATCACAAGTAGATTTTTCTCTCACATGTCTTAAGCCGACACTCACATAACAGTGGATCCAACTGGCTGACAGAAAATCGGCGTAAAGCCATTATATTGTTTATCTAGATTTGACCCTGGGGTTACTCAGGATTCTTAATCCTTTGCATCAGCTTTATTGTTTTTAAGATTTCAAGACAACAGGAGGACTTTTTAAAGAACAAGAGGACTTTTTAAAGTTGGATGACCTATGGTCCAGTTCTTTCGTGGAATTTTACGAGCCACATAATCTTGGGGAGGTAATACCAATAAAAATTATTGTAATAACTCCGGCTGGATATGTTGAGTTCTTTCTATGTGCCAGGTTTTGTGCTAAGCACTTAACAGTAATGGTCACAGTTAAAACTCACCTTACCTGAGGTGAGCCACTCACCTTACCTGTTTAATGTAGGGATAAAGTTGCCCTACTGAATCCAGAGAATGTCCTGGGGATCAAAACAAATAACCTACATGAAAGCACTTTGCTCTCTCCAGAGTGCCATGCAGATGTGAAACACTGTTGCTCTGGTTCCTATCTGATCACATTATTGACTCCGTGTTCACAGTATAAGCATGCAAAGACATTTTGCCAAGAGCAGGGGGAAGTTTATGCTGCTCAGCTCAGCCCGTGCTTCTAGGTGGATCTATCTGTGTGCAGTCCCCATGACGGTAAGCCTTGCTGCCAGCACAGGGCAAGAACTCGCCTCTTATCACCCACAGCCCTGCATTGGAATGACCTGCAGACACGAATCAGAAATTCTATCACTCACGACTATTTGATATTATTAATTCTAGTGATTTTTTCTTAATTGTAATTAAAAGCTGACATTTTTTCTGTGTAACTAAGTCTGAAATAGCAATTGAATCTAGTTATAATTTCTGCTAGTGACATGATTTCCTCCACTGAGTAATTTTTGATTAAAGACCAATAATTCTGCTTAGAAATGATGTTGGACTCCTTTCAATGTTTTAGTCATACAGCTAGAGCTAAAAGTTATTGTGGCTGCATTTTTTCATTGTCCCAGGTTATGTGTTAAATAAAAAATACATTTGTACTTTGAACTTAGGTATAAAAAATTGCCACTGGGTATTGGAATAAAATTGTATTTTCTAAGAACACACTTTGATTAAAAGCCAGGATTTTATTAAAAGACTGCAAGTACTTTATGGCCCTCCTTACGTGCGTGCCTGCATGTGTGTGCATGTGTGTAGACATAAATAGTGTTCTTGGTCGAATTATGTTCCTCCCAAATTCATATGTTGAAATCCTAACTCCCAGTACCTCAGAATGTGACCTTATTTGGGAATGGGGCCTTCGCAGATGTAGTTAAGATGAATGAGGTCATTGGAGTGGGCTCCAATTCAATATGACTGTGTCCTTACAAAATGGGGAAATTTGGGCACAGAGGCTCATACACTTAGAATGCAATGTGAGGAGGAAGGCAGTGACAAGGGTGATGTGTCTACAGGCAAAGAAATGCCAAAGATTGTCGGCAAGCCACCAAAAGCTAGGTGAGAAAAACACATTCCCTCTTACAGCCTCAGAAGGAAGCAACCCTGCCCACACCTTGATCTTGAACTTCTGGCCTCCAGACTGCAAGAGATTAAGTTTCTGTTGTTTAAGCCACCCATCTGGGTGTTGTGTTATGGCAGCTCTAGGAAACTAATACAAATTTATAGATGAATAGATAGATGATATGAATGATAGATGACAGATTCAGCAACCCACTTTGTGTCCACAATTTTTGTCTGTTTTACTATTTCTACGTTTTTATTGAAGTAAAATATATATTCAGACAAGTGAACATATAATGAATATATAGAGATTGATAACTTTCCCAAAGTGAAAACACCTGTTAAGCACCATCAAGATTAAGAAACAGAACATGGTTTCTGTCGACAAACTGGCAGTAACCAGAGGGGAGGGAGGAGAGGATAATGGGGGGAAAAAGGGGAAGGGTCAACAAGAAATACGTATAGAGGACACAGGGACAAAGCCAGAGCAGGTAGGATCAAGGGAAGGAGGTGGGGATGGGCGAGGCTGGGGAGAGTGGCGGGGGGGAAAATGAAGGCAACTGTACTTGAATGTTAAAAAACGTAAGAAATGAACATGGCCAGCATGCCAACAGGCCACTCTCACATTCCCTCATAGTCACGCATCTCCCCGAAGGCTACCGCTACCCCTGTTTCTATCAGCATCAATTAGTTTGCTGATTTTGAAACATAAACATGAAGACATACACTATGTAATATTTTGTGTCTGATATTTTTCTTAATAGTACATTATATAATTAATTTATAGTGTTGGGTGTAGCTACACATCATTCATTTTAATTGTTAGTTTTCTACTGTATGAATATATTACAATTTAATTGTTACTGTACTGCTAAAGGACATAATTTCAATTTGGGACTATTACATACAGTATCACTAGAAGTATTTTTACCTAAGTCTTCGGTGTACTATTGTATGCTTGTTGGATGAATATATTCTAAGTAATAGAATTGCTGAGTTGTAGAAATGCATGTGTTGAGTTTTAGAACACACTACCAGTTTTACATGAGCTCTAATTGCTCTGCATGCTCATGAACATTCTGAGTTGTTTCTTTCTCTCTTTTTCCTTCTTCTTTTTTATGTGCTTTTTGTTCTGTCTCTGCCTCTCTTTCTTCCCTTTCATTCTTTCTTTTCTATTTTTCATAACTGTAGTCACTCTGGGGAATATGTACTTTTATTTAATTTTATTTTCATTTCCCAGCTGAGTTTGAGCATCTTCTCATATGCTTATTGGCTACTTGAATAGATTCTCTGTGAAGTACCATTTCAAGTCCAGGATTTTTTTTCTTAAGTTACCCTTTTTTTCTTAAGGATATGTAGAAATTCTTCATTTTCTGACACATCTCTTGTTAGATATGTGTATTGCAAAAATTTAATCCACTTAGTAATATCCATTTTCAAATTCTTAATAATGTCTTTTCATGAATAGAAGTTCTTAATTTTAATGAAGAAAGGCTAATCTTTCCTGTTTTGGCTAGCACCTTTTGCAATCTATGTAAGAAATTTTTGTTTTCTTTAAAAAGGTCATAAAGATACATTTTATTAGATTTACAACCTATCTGGAATTAGTTTTTGTGTATAGGGTGTGGTAGGAGTCAAAATGTATTTGTAAAACACAGGTACATCATTGATTCTGTAGCATTTAATGCAAAGATCATCCTTGCCCTCTGTGTTACTGTGTTACCATAATTCTTATATTAAACAAATGCATATGAATGGGTCTTATTCCAAGTTTTCTTTTAGTCTACTCTTTATCCCTGTGACAGGTAACACACTATTTTACTAACTGTAGCAGCTAGTAAGCCTTGGTATTTTCTAGTGCAAGTTCTCCAATTTTGGTATTCTTTTTCAAGATTGTCTTGTTTATTCATACTTTCAAGACACCTGATTGTATTATTTAAATTTAATATACAACTACTGGTATATAATATATAACATTAAGGCTATACATTTCCTTCTAAGTTTAGTTTTTACTTCATCCCACAAGTTTCATTGTTATATTTTTATGATGATTTAGTAAAAAATATTTTCTAAATCTCTTTGATATCTTCTTTAACTCATAGGTTTTCTATAAGTGTATCACTTAATTCCCAATATTTGGCAGTTCTGGTTATATATTTTGATTTCTAACTTATTTTCCCTATGGTCACATAACATAATCTTTATAATTTCGATGTTTTTAAATTTATTGAGATACCTAGCATATTTTCAGCTTAGGCAAATCTTTATGTATGCTTGCAACATTTTCATATTCCTTATTTGTTGGTTGGTAGCTGCTGTTTTACTTTGGGGTATAATTACAGGACACTCGTGTCCTGTAATCACTCTGCTATCTTCCTGGAGAAGGAGAAAAAGCTTTAAAGTTCTGAAAGCATATGCGGCCATTGGCAAAAAGACACACTCTGTGAAAGGGACTTGGCATCAGTCAAGCAAAGTGGCAGCCCAATGTGGGAACAACAGAGTTGCTCTTTGTCTGAGGTCCCACGCATCACTGGGATATCCTTGTTCTTCCTGGTAGAGGAGTGCAGAAATATTTTAGGATATTACAAAGGAGTGCTTTTCTTTCCATGGTCCCCAAAAATCCCATTGACCCTTTCTCTCTTTCCCCTGTACCTTCACTTTCTTTGCTCAGGTTTTCACCAATCCTTCTCCAAAAGGACTGCAGAGCTTGATGCCTCTGGTCTCTCACCTTTGCAGGTAAGACCGTGCTTAAAACCCAAGCAGGGCTACAGCACCCGCATCCAAAACTTCTTCAAGTAGCTTCACACAACCCATATAGTAAAGTGCAAACATACTATCATGGCATCTGAGGCCCCATGACCAAGTCCTACCCTTGTATCCTACCTCTGCACCTCATGTACTATGTATGTGGCCCAGTTCTGCCTGGCCACTGGAGGTTTAACACGGCCCCCCCACTATAATGACTTTATGATATTCCATAAGTGTGGAATATTTGTCCCTCCTCATCAAAGCCTACTTATTTCTTTATGCTTCAGCTCCATCTCAGCTTCTTTTCTGAAAATTTCCCTACCCCCGTCATGACCTCATATTTTTGTCTTTTCTTTGAGAGTCTATCCCAGTTTGTTCCTGCTGCTCCAGTTTTTTGTTCCATGCACAGAATTTTGTGTTTTGCTTTACCTGACTCACTAGAGTGCCAGCTCCTGAGATACAGGACCCCTTGTTGAAAGCATTTTTTGGTATTTGCACCAGTATTTTACATGGACCTTTGCAAGCTCTCTCAATAAGCGAACGTGGAGTTGAAATCTCCTGAAGTCTGTTATTGCTCATGGTAAGTTGTAGAGTATATGCACTTCTTAGAAACAGTTTTTCAAGTGAAATGAGTCATCTGAAGGTCAGGCCATATCAATGTGATATTTCGTAAGTAAGTCTAAAGCAGGAAGCATTAAGAAAGCAGCAGCTCAGAGTTGGGGATAAACAAGATTAAGTAGAAAGGGAAGTATGAATTTGCCTTCCAACTCAGAAGATTAGAATTTCCACCTTCTGTGTATTAAAAATAAATGTACTATCTGAAATCAAAGGATGTGGTCAAGAGGTGTTCCCTCTCCCAGCCCCTTGGAGACTTTTGTTTTTCTAATAGGCAGTGTTTCAGAGTTTGCCTCTAATGGTTCTGCGCTCAAATACATCAGCTGCAACTTGAGATGGAGATAGCAGTTATTGAATTGGCCAAGAAGAAGTTCATGTGCTCACCCCTTTCTGATAAGAAAGTAAGAAAATTATTCTATTGTGTGCCATAATTTGATGGCCTTCTCATCAACCCAGCACCCAGCCTAGAAAGCTTGACTCAAGTTTTGATTCTCCATGGCCCCCTCATTCTCTTCTTTCTCTGACAAAAACTGCTGTAGTTTCTTCCTCCAAAAGTGACCTCAAATTAATTACTTTCTTTCCATCCTGTCCCCTCTAGTCACCTCCCACCTACATTGTTTCCTGCTGGTTGTCTCGCCATCAGTGCCTCTCCTTTTGAGGCCACTCATCCTGTATCTGCAGAGTTATCTTCCTTAATCAAGGTTTCATCACATCACCGTGTTCTGAAGAGCACATAAAGGGTCTGTACTGCCTGTGCCACTGTAGTGCATTTCCTCTAATTGTCAAGTTCATCCACAACTTGAGCCCACTTTATCTATCCAAGTCTGTTTCTTTGTTTTCAAAATGCAAAATCTAGTTGAGAGGTTGAATTACATAATGTTTAACAGTATGAATTTGGCTCCATCACTTACAGGCTGTGATACTTGAATAATCTATATGTACCTCAGTTTCCTTATAGGTAAAGTGGTTGTAATCATAGTTATCAAAGTTATGGAATCAAAGTTATGGTGTCAATTAAATGATCTAATATATATTATTTTATGTATATTGCCTAGAATGGTATCATACCTAGTCAATTCTGTAACTATGAAGAAGACGTAATTACTACAGTCAAGTAGAACTACTTGTGTTTATCGTCCTGAATTTGCTACTGGCCCTCCTTGTCTACAGAATTTTCTAAACTCTCTAGCCTTTTAAGACTGTAACTGCATCTCTCATCACTCACAAAGATTTAGCTTTTCTCTTTGCTACCTACTTCCATCTTATGGTTAGTGTTAGCTCTTTGGAGACAAACACTACCAGATTCTTTTGTGATGGTTCATTTTATGTGTCGACTTGACTGGACATGGGGTGCCCAGATTAAACATTGTTCCAGATGGGATTAGCATTTGAATTGGTGGGACTCAGTAAAGCACATCCCCTCTCAAATGTGTGTGGGCACCCTTCAATCTGCTGAGGGCCTGAATAGAACAAAAGTTGGACGAAGGAGGAATTTTTTCCTTTTTCTTCCTGCCTGCCTGCTTGAACTAGGATATTGGTCCTCTCCTGCCATCAGACTGGCATTTATACCACCTGTTCCTCTGGTTCTCAAGCCTTTGAACTTGGACTGAATGACACCATTAGCTTTTCTGGGTTTCCAGCTTACAAATGGCAGATCATGGGACTTCTGGATCTCCATAAGAATGCGAGCCAATTATTAATATTATCTATCTCTCTATCTCTGTATTTACCCATCTATCCTGTTGTTTCTGTTTTTCTGGACAACCCAGACTAACACATCTTTCAGGTAGGTTATGCTGATCTCCCCAATTAAATTTTATCCTTTGTTCACTCATTTATTTATCCATTTTCTTGACAGATATTTATAGAGACCACGTACCTGACTTTAAAACCTCTGTTCAGTAAATGCATCCTTGGTTTATTTATAACCCAGTCAATATAAAATAACAAACATAGCATACCATAACATGACAAGCTACATTTCAAAATGTATTTTCATTTTTATTTCAACAAATATTTACAGGCATTAGATGTGTAAAGATAAGACAGAGTCCTGTCCTCAAAGAGCTCACAGTCTAGCAGGAGATGAGAGTTTATAGACTTACAGTTTCAGTGTTATATCATCAGAGCTCTCACATTTAATTGTGGTCTGAAAATCATTGCATTTGCATTTTCCCTTTCAATAAAATTCTATTTTATTTCTTTATATATATTCCATATATTAAAATTCCATTAATATGTAACTTCTGCATATATCAATAGTATGTAGTTCAGGCTATATACTATTGCATTCCATTTTATTTCTTTATATATATATATTCCATATATTAATTCCATTTTACTACTTTATATATATTCAATAAAATTCCATTTTATTTATTTATATATATATTCCATAAATTAAAATTCCATTAACATATAACTTCCACACATATCAATAGTACATAGTTCAGGCTACCCCAGCTGTCTCTACCTGTGAAAAACACTGATTGGTTAATGCTCTGTAGTTCTCACTGTGCAGGAAGGGGTTCCTGTTCAAAGAAATTTTTGAAAGTGATGCTATTAAAAGTCCCTCTTTGAGATTTACAGTGAACATCAGTGAGTCGAAGGCTGTGAGCAAGCCTTCAGTAAAGAAAATAATTACCTTGGTTTAGTGCAGCATTTTCCACACTTCCATGGCCCTAGATATTTTCCTGGGAAATGCAGTGCTAGAGTAATTATGCAGTGCTATCTCTTAACAAGGATTTTTCATGAGATTTTGTAGAACTGAATGTACTCACAATAGATCTGAAAAGATGACATATTAAATGAATAATTACACTACCATGGCAATTATATTATTTGTATAAACATACATATACATATACAAAATTATCTTATTAACCTTATTATTTGAATTCCTAATATTCTGTTTATTCATTACTTAGCTGATAAAAGTTAAAAAATGTGAATGCATGCTAAGTTACATGCCTATAACATTCAAGTTTAGCTTTTTTATTATCTGTTTTTTTTCCCCCTGAAAATGTTGGGAGCCTATCTGACTTGGCTATAATTAAGTTTGATTGGCTAATAATCCAACCCCAAACCGTCCATCATTCCCCTATTTTGGTCATAGCTTTATTTTACTTTGAATTCTTATGGTGTTTTTTTTCTTTGTTTTTTAAAAAGCCAATTAAAAGAATCTATAGGCTTTTACCATGGAGTATTACTACACTAAAATGGCCTTCAAGATGTATGGAAGTTTAGAAAGAGTGATTTTCCCCCCTGGGGAATGTACTTTTTGTGGCAGACAGAATAATGAACCCCAAAGATGTTTCTGCTTGTGTACAGAACAAGTGAATAGCTCCTGTTTCACCGCAGGGGGAATCAAGGTTATAGACAGAATTAGTGTTGCTAATCAGTTGACCTTGAGATGGGAAGAGTATCCTGGGTTGTCCAGGTGGGCCCAAAGTAATCTCTACAAGCAAAAGGGCAACTCGGAATTCAGAGCCAGAATGACGCCATGTGGGAGAGGTTCAACCAGTCATTTCCAGGTGGAGATGGCAGATGGCCATAAGCTAAAGAGCGGGACCCCACCAACATCCTGGTTTTAGCCCAGTGAGACCCATGTTGGACTTCTAACCTGCAAAACAGTAACATGAAAAATGTTATTTTACCACCAGGTTTTTGGTCCTTTGTTACAGCAACGACAAGAAACTAATATACCCTTAAGTGATTTGTAGGAGGATAGCTGAGGGATAGAAATTCTCCTGAATGTCAGTGATGGTTCAGGCTATTTAGAGAGAGGGTTTTGAAAAGTAGGTGCATGTTAGAGTGAGAAAAAAATACCACCATACACAAGGCCAAAAAGTGGCATATGGAAGGCACAGAGGTTTATCCAGTTCCCTTTCCCTACAAACACTTTTCTCTCACCACATATATGGGCAGGGGGTAAAAAACTGGAATTACATTTTGGAGGGCAGGCCCCTTGTAGTGCAGTATTCCCCCACTAGGCAGGTGTTCTAGGAACCCATCTGTATCAGTGTACCACCTGGTGTTGTTGGGAGAGGCTGAGTTCAGCTTCAGTAAAATTTTTTTGAAGACTCAGTGTGTTTGCTCACTTCATGATGGTGATTTACGAGTGCATCTGCCACATTGTGCTGAGTGGTTAGCAGTTTTTGACCCTAAAGTGTCATGATCGCTGTGCCCCACCCTCCCTATTCACCTGATCTCCTCCCAGTGACTTTTTTGTTTCCTTAGATGAAACCTTCTCAAAAGAAACATTTTGCTGATGTGGAAGAGGTGAAATAAGAAACAGCAGAAGCACAAAAAGGCATCAAAATCAACAAGTTCAAAAACTGTTTTGAGCAGTGGAAAGAAGTCTCAATAGGTGAATTGCATCAAAAAGAGAGTACTTTGAAGGTGACTGAAGTTTAAACATGTAAGAATAAATACACACTTTTATAAATAAATTTCAGTTTTTAGAGTCCCCCCATATATATTATATATAAATATATGTCTTTGTGCATGTAAAATTTTGTATTTTCCTTTATTAAAAACATGAGCTATCTCCCTAAGGCTAAGGTTCAAATTCCTAAGAAAGACACCCATAGTCATTCACAATCTTTTTAAAGCCTATTATTTTTCTGAGCCTTATCCTCTGGGTCAGGGCCAAAATAATTTTAGGACTGTATAAATGTAACTAGTCCTTAACTGTTAAGGAATTGAAATTACATTTGGCCTTTTGAAGGCAACTGCAGGGCTGATGTGGCCCCCAGGGAAAATGAGTCTGACACCCCTGCTCTAGCTCTATGTTCTAGATTAGTGATTCTCAACATGGGCCATACTTTAGAATCAGTGATGGAGACTTAAAACACCAAAGCATCAATGCCCGATGCCTGCTCTAAACATGAAACTCTGGGAGAGGAGCCCCAGCACTGGTGGTATGAATACTGGAAGAGTAGTCAGGGTTTCTGAAATTCAAGGGCATATCACTTCCCTTGTCCTTTTAGCAGATGGCAACTTAAGTCCCACCTTATATCAAAGAATGGTCTCTTTTTGTGGGAAAAATGAAAGAAAGAGAAAGAGAACATTCTTCCCTTTGCAAGGCAGCCTTTCTTGTAATATACATAATGGATTTCACTTTCATTCCAATTTAGTAAAGATGAAAGCAAACGTAGGAGGTACAGTAAAATATGATCTACCAGGAATTCAGACACGCCAGGGGATGCATTAACTTAATTGGTCTATGTTAATAGAACAAAGGAACGTAACATAGTGGGCTTCATGATGTATTACAAAAGTGTATTTACTGTCTCAGTTTTAAGAGAAAATCGTAAAGTGGTACGTGCATGTGTGTTCACATGTGCATGAGTGTGTATGCATGTGTGAGTGTGCCAGTGTGAGTTCCTGTATGAGTCTATGTGTGCAAGTGTGTGGAAATGTGGTCTTGAATTCTCTTTTTAAACTTACCTTATCTCTGAAGCCTGACTTTATTAATTTTCTAACTCGAAATTTTTTAAATCTTCAGTGCAAATTAGACTTACATAATATTTTGAATGGTGATGAACACCATTTAAAAAAATTCCAAGTTGAAAGGGGAAAAAACACTTTTTTATCCCAATATTAGGCTTATCTTTAATTTGCCAAGATACCATATTGAGTTTTCCATCACATTGTCTACATGACTATCTGATTTTACTATTTTAAATAGTAAAATATATGATTCATTTTCATAGATTATCATCTCCCCAATAAATCAGCAGCTGGTCAAAAAAAATGTTCTTACAGTGGTGGCAGTGCAGTTTGTGAATCATCTTGAATTCCCACCCACTTCCCAATAAGAACTCACAATACAAGTAGGAGAACACAGCAGAAATGAAACAAATGATATTTACTGAAAGCTAGGTAACAAGGTATCCCCAGGGCCCTCAGAATGTCAGAGAGGGACCAGCAACAGCTGTAACACTGAGGTGGCATCACAGTCTCTCTGAGGAGGCGGATGGAGGCAGCGGGAGAGCTGATGGAGAGGAGAGCAGAGAACCAAGAGCAGCCTGGAATCACTCACCAGAAAACACAGGGGCCTGTCTGAGCCCCGTGGTGAAAATCAGGCAGGCTTTCCAAACTCAGCTTGTGGTGAGTGCATGGGGTGCACTCCCAACCCGACCAGCCAAGCCGCCTCCCAGGACAAAGTCCCACATAGAGGAGAAGGTGCTGGGGATAGAATCCAAAATGAGCAAATCAGAGACAGAGAGGGGAAAGACGGGGGCTGGTGGTGAGCACAGCCAGGAGTCTCAGCAAGGACCAGCCATGTCCGGATCCCGACTGCTCATAAAAACAAGAAATGAGGGAAACTGAAAAAGCTCTTCGAACCCATTTCCCTCCTAAAAACTCCAAAAAACTCATCTCAGGTAAAAATGAGCAGCAAAAAAGGATCATAGTATAAGTCCATACAAAGTTATTCTCAGAAAAAGTAGAATAAGGAACAGAATAATGTTCCTATAGATAATGAGACTACACACCTGAAAGACATGTCCACAAAACAAATGGAAAATAAAGCCCACAATATTTCAACATGAACTAAAGACATAAGAAAATGGAAGATAATATTAAAAATCAACATAGCTCAGAATTAGTAAAACTCAGGAATGTGGTAACAGTATTCAGGAATAAATTAGAATTGAGAGAAAAATCATTTTAGAAATGAGAACTAAATTGGAAGAACTACACAATGCCTTCATTGAAGTGAAAAGGAAGATGTTTTAATGTTTTAAAATCAAAAGGAGAGGATTTGAGAAAAAGTGGTAAAAATAGATAATAGGCAAAAAAGTTTTAAATTAATACAGTAGAATTTCCCAAAGAAGAAGGCAATGAGATGAAGAGTAAAAACTGTAATTCAATTAATCTTTCCTGATATAAAAAGGACAAACTATGCACTGAAATGGGATCCGTGGTTCAGTCGTCTCTCTTCTGGGGGTGTTCACGATGGCCAGTCAATCACCTTCATAACTGGGTGTGCCCCCTCCCCTCCCCTCCCCTCCCCTCCCCTCCCCTCTCCTCTCCTCTCCTCTCCTCTCCTCTCCTCTGCATCTTCCCTGCTTCCTTAGTTCTCTTTTACACGTAAAACTAAAATTAAAACAGA
>PVKM010012548.1:0-31511 GCA_004027735.1 Carollia perspicillata | reverse complement strand
GTGAGGCCTTAAGCTAGTAAAGATAAAATCAAGATAAAGAAGTGCCAAAGACTCAGAAATAAAGAAATAAAATGAACTGTATTCACATGTACTATGATTGTGTACCAGAAAATCTACTGATTGATTCGAATTCTACAATAAAATAAGTTAAAACACAAAGAGTAGTTTTTCTACAGAGCTTCAATAAAGAATTTTAAAATGTAACATTTAAAAATGCTATTTAAAGTAGAAAAATAGCCCTGGCTGGTGTAGCTCAGTGGATTGAGCGCGGGCCTGTGAACCAAACAACCATGGTTCGATTCCCAGTCAGGACATATGCCTGGGTTGCAGGCCAATTCCTAGCAGGGGACACACAGAAGGCAACCATACATTGATATTTCTCTCCCTCTCTCCTTCCCTTCCCCTCTAAAGATAAATAAAATCTTTAAAAAAATATTTAAAAAGTAGAAAAATATATCAAATACCTGGGAATAACTCTAACAAAAAATGTTTTCAAGAAAAGTATACAGCATATGCATAAAACAATAAAGGTATTAAAAAGCTAAGAAGAACTAGAAAAGAAATACATAAAATATTGCTGAAATATTGAAGAAAACCAAAATAAATAGGGGAACATACCACATTCATTGCTTATATAGCTCAATATTAGAGAGCTATGAATTTGATACATATTTTCAATTGAATCCCAAATCAAATTCTCAGGCAGTATTTTGATGAAAATGGACAAAGTGGTCCTAAGTTTTACACGGAATCACAAATGTCCAAGAAACCCAAGGTATATAGATTGGGAAGTAACACATAAAACTGTCTTTGTTTGCAGATGACATGCTATATAGGAAGTCCTACAGAACTGACAAAAAGTGACATCTATATAGAAAGTCCAAAGAATTGACCAAAAAACAAACAAACAAAAAAAAACCTTCTCTGGAAACCAATAAACAAGTATAGTAAGGTTGCAAAATATGAAGTTAATATGTAAAAGTTAACTGATTTTCTATATACCAACAATTAATAAGTGAACCTTGAAAGTAAAAACACAGCATCATTTACATTAACGCCCTAACAATTTAAATATGTAAATGTAAACTTACAAAATACGTACCCTACAGTATCTACTTGAGGAAAACTAAAAAGCTGTTATAAATGAAATAGAAAGGAACTCAACAAATGGAGGCATATGGCGTGTTCGTGGATAGGAAGACTCAATATGGCCCGAGGACAGTGCTCGCTCTTGCCAACCGGATCTGTAGATTTAATGCCCTCCCAACCACAGCCCCAGCCAGCGGCTTGTGGACAGTGACACACTGATTCTAACGTTTCCATGGAGAGGCAAAAACCAGAGTATGCAACACAATGATTGCAGAAGAACAAAACCGAAGCATCGATGCAACCCATCTTCAAGACTCACTATGAAACTACAAGTAATTAAGACTGCGCGGCATGGATGAAAGGACAGACAGACAGATCATTCTGATCTAGCCAGAACTAATCTACGATGCTACAAGTCAGGACAGGGGTTACCTTTTCAGAAAGAGGGAGTGGTCGTGATTGGGGAGTGAGTGTGGGACCCTGTCTTTACCTTGTGGAGGTTGTGCAAGTATACTCACGTTTCGACATTAAATTTCTGAGCTTTCCTGCATGTGGTATACCACAACAAAAACTGAAAATACGGTTCAGTGACCAGGGCATCTCAGTTCAGAAAGGTGGGAACGTCTCTGAGGAGTGTGCCGTAATGGCTGCGTAGCAACGTAAATGCGCTTGACGCCACTGCACTGTGCACGTAGAAATGTCTAAAATGGCAAACACGTTATGCACATTATGCCGCAATAAAAAACTTAAAATGAAAAGTAAGATAAATAGAAAGCAAGATAACGCCTGAACAAAAGCAACAAGATGACTCGTGGACAGAGAGCATTGGCTAAAGGCAGAGGGAGGTGTGTCTGGAGAGAGGGAGGATCTCCGGGGTCAGCAGGCCACAGGTACAAGGGGACTGTTCTGCTATGGGGAACAATGGGGGGATAATCAGAAGATGCTGAGTAGGGGCACATCAAATCAGGGTGACGATTTGAGAAAATTAAACTGGTAGTGATATATAAAGTTAATCAGAGACGGAGCAAAAGCTTCCCAAAACCGTATTGGAAACAAAGGTGGGCGGAGACAAATAGGAGAAGGTGGGTTTTCACATGATTGAGCGTGGCTGGTGAGGAAAAGGTAGTAGGCACAGGACTCTAGGACATACATTTAATGGGGCAGCTTGGGTATCTCTACTCCCGAGTCCCTAGATCAGATTTCAGGAAGCAGAAGGAATAGGTCTGGTAATTGGGCATTGATTTTCGTGTCTATCTCAACTGGTCCAATAAGAAGAACCGAGTCACAATAATTTCTAGAACTAAAAAGTCACCACCACGCCATACTTGTAATAGATACAGAGCATAGAAACTTGATATAACACTGTGTCATTAATGTCTTATGGCTACATGAATAACCTAAAAATAGATTCCTGGGGATGCTCAGTGCTGATCTCTGTCTAGCTCAGTACAGCTTGTTCTGAGTTCAATTCCCCTTTCCTTGGATTTGTCCCAGGGCGAAGCCGGCTTCCACAGTTTTTTATTTCAAGTCTAATGCTTTATAGTACTTGTCTTCTGTGTCTGTTTCATTTGTTTGCTTATTAAATCACCCATTCATTCTTTATTCAGACCCGACAGCATTGCAAACCGTGCTAACGGAATTGAAAGATGGAAGGGACCTAGTCCTCCCCCAGCAAAGGTCCACTCTTTAGTCCGTTACATCCAAACAAACACACACCATACCAGGGAAGATACGAAAATAAGTCTCCCCTCATCACACTTCTTTTCCGAGTGTTCTCCCTGGCATCCCTGCGGGATACCTCTTGCACTCCTTTCTCACATCTTTCCTTACTTTTCATTCATTGTTTCTCTGCTCACTAGTACTGCACACTGATGGTAAATGTAATGTTAGAGTCGGTATCACGAGAAGGCACTTCCTCCATTGTTTGAAGGAGCATCTTTTCCAGCTGAATTATCTCTTTCAGTCTGTGTAAACATTCTGAGAGATAATTCCCTAATTTCAGTTAAAGAAAAATGCCAAGTGCAGTATGTTCTCATGGTATTCATGTAGCGGCAGCTTTTTCAGAGAACATATACACTTGGCAGTTTTCACCTCGGAGGATAACAACTAAATAGATAAGTATTGCGTTAGACAATGAAAAATATTGAGAATATCTGGCAGCGAACAGAGACATGATCATGTAGATATACTTTTAAGTTAAGGTTGCAAAATACAGTAGCTACCAGCAGGATAGAGCACAGACTAGAATCGGAAGTTACGAGAGGAAGGCGTAGGCTGTTGAGCTTTTACCTACCTGTGATCCCCAGGGCACATGATGTCAGCAACTGCCCACAACTAGCACTGCTCTCCTTGACCGCCATCTATGTTGCAATTTCCGTGCTCAGCTGTGCACGACCCAGGCCAAGTCAGTTATCCTCGGCATGAGCAGCCTGGCTTCACCCAGTCCTGGTCCTCTCTGGCATTCTGGTCCTGAAATATGCGCACCCAAACGCCGATACGTGTCAGGGCAGATGAGAACCAACTGGCTCTAACTCTCCAAATTGGCCCTGTAGGAGGGCAGAGAGGCTCACTGTTTAAAAAGCCTTATTTTTGTAGAGTCAGTGTTTCCCAGGAAACAGAATAGTGCCAAACAAAGCTAAAACAACTTCATCCTTCCTTTGAATACAAGTGGGGGCAGAGTTTTGGCAACTGATCCGTTACAATTGCTCTCCACTCTCTTTCTGCCCATTCACCCCACCTCCAGGGATCCGGTGCAGGCCCTCGTCATTTACACTCTGGACTCCGACTGCTTCCACTGCTAACTCTTCTGCCCACCTCCAGCCCAAACTGACAGAGCAGCCTCTCTGATACACATCGGATCACCTGTGGCTCCCCACTGCCCTGGGGACAGCGTTCAAATTCCTCCGTGAGGAATACCAAGCCTGCCGCCATCTGGTTCCAAGCAACGGTTCCTCCTTCTGGCTCTAAACTTTCTCCAGCCTGCTGTGGTTTTTCCTCCGTTCCCCATATGCTAACTTCTGGAGATCCCCTACTCCCTTGCCTTTACTCAAGCAGTTTCCCTGCCAGGAATCCCCTGTACTTTCTTTCCCAGACCTCTGTGTCCTATATCATCCTCAGTTTTAAATTGGTGTCTAGAGTTGCCTTCTTTCAATACGTTTTTGCCTATTTTTAATTTGCTTTCCTAAAGTTCCCGTGACATGACCCTGCCTACTTCTTCCCCTCTATTCCTGCCTCCTCTCTTCTTCTTACAAGATCACTACTCGGTACACAGTGGTCCTTCCTTTACTCCTAGTGCATTTCTTCTCCCATCGCTTAGGCCTCAGCCTGCAAACCATCATTGCAGGTGAGTCCCAGACAGGTTAAGACTCCCTGTGACGCGCTGTCTTACCGCATGTTAATTCTTTCACACACGTCACATCTGAAGTGAATAAGCAGTTGTACGGTTTCGGTCTGCCCTGTTGGACTTGAAGCTCCGCCAGGTCAGGGACGGTGAACGGGCTTCGCTTCGTGTGGAAATGGTCTGGACTGGTGCGGAGCTTGGTAGCTATCCAGTATTTATTGGAGGACAACAAACTGCCTAGCCATACTGATGTAAATGGATAATTATAATATTGAAATACATACAAGTATTAGAAATGTTATTTTTATAATAAAACTGTATTATAACATATTACAAACTGCCAAGCTGACAGCATTTTCTGTACAAAATGCCTCTTTCAAAAGGACGTGTCTTCATGAAGAATCACGAGTTGGGAGAAATTTAAAATCATGGGAGAAAAGGCATGTTTTGATTTTTTAAATCTCTGAATTATAGACTCTTATGAATTCTATTTATTTTAAATTTACAGAATTTGACGTGCTACTGTCCTCTGTGACTGCTACTTAATGGACATAATAAGAATAATTTTCTTATTCATGTGTAAATTTTTGCTAAAGTATTTACGACATTACTATCTATACAATTACATTAAACATGTTTTGCTAATTTATGATTGGTGTTTTCATTTGACTTATCAAGCAGTTATAAATGACACCCAAAAAGTAAGTATAAATTCAAGTATATTTACTCAAATTTCACCATTTCAACCCAAAGGGTATCAGTTGAGGCATTTAATTACATGTAAGCCTCTGACACACTACCAGCTACATTTTAGTCAATTAATATAGTCCTGGTGTTGGCTGAACAAGCCCCATGTGCTCTACATAGTTTCCTATGAGAAAATATTTGCTATATCTCCTATTTCAGAACGGAGGCTCTTTGAAGATAGGGAGGTGTTAAACGTTGTCATAGCTATAGTTTTTGAGTACACTGCTCAGGGCAAACACCAGTGAAGGTCACGGAGTCCTATCTGGAATTTGGGCAAAAGTCTAACAAGGATCATGGCTCCCACTCTCCCGGCATCTTGAGGAGAGACACCATCGGGCTGGGTGGTAGCTGGGTGCCATGTGGGACTGTGCTCCAGTCAAGGGTCCTATACTCTTCTTTTTTCATGCAACAGGCATCAGAGCAATGTTGCATGGGAGCCGTGCACTCCCAGTGGAGTTGAACCGGGATATTAAGAGGTCTGAGAAAAGACACTGATGATTTAGGGCAGTCCCAAGGAATGCCAGGCTCCCAGCACAGCACATGGAAAACCTGGGGGCCATGGGTCTGCAGGAATTGGGCCTGGGCACAGACCTTCTGTCTGGGAGGAGCCCAGCCCACTTAATGTCAGCAGCCAATCAGCGGGGAGCCCTGAGGCAGCTCATCAGAAATTCTGGCTGCCGTCACCATGCACATCTTCTCTGTTCACAAACCCTTCCTTGTTTTTTCATGATGACCGTGGCGAGCTGGGGCTCAAAATATTTTTTCTTTTTTTAATGAACTGAATGAATGGTGACCTAGAAACCTGACTTATTATCCAATCAGGAGAAACTGCCCTTTGAGTAATAATTAGATAAGAATGGGAATAAAAAAAATGCTCCTTTTGTGACTGTCTGCTCAGACCTGTCATATCGCCTATTCTTACACCACCCCTATGAAGTGGGTATTATTGGCCCCCTTTAAAAACAGGAAAAGGAGAACCAGGGTAAATAAGTGACCTGAGGCCTCACTGTAGATAAAAAAAGGCAGTTTTGTCTGAATCCAAGCTCTATCTGCTGGGCTGGTTTTTCTGTGGTTCCCTTCTGAGTTATCAAAAAAATTGTTTTTATGAGAACTATGCAAAGTGTTTGGGTCAATTATTTAGGGTTACCTGCAGGCCCGAGACAACGTGTCGGTCGCTTTATGCCTCCTTACCCTCACTCGATTGTCCGCTCATCATCAGCGCATCACCTGCTCAAATTCTAACTGAACCACAAATCAGAGGGTTCCAAATGTTTTTAATTAGTGGAATCTATTTTTAAACTAAAGACTAAATCTGCAGCCCTACCAGCCTTACCTCATACACAAGATGCCCTTGAACACATTGTGGAATACTGCTGCTTCGTAGAACATGGGATTTGGAAGCCACTGCTTTAGCCAGTAAATGGCCCATAGAAACAAATGGGCATGCCCAGCTGCGAGTTTCGTAGTTTTCCCAGGAACTCTGTCTCGGACAGAAGGCCATGCCCTCTAGGAGAAGCGATAGCAACTCACAATCCCTCGGGCTGTGCAGCAGCAAAAGAAAGACATTGGCTCCAAAAGTTTCGACTCACAAAATGAGAGGCTCACCTCATTACCCCTGGATGCCTGTTACTGCAACTCAATTGTATGGTGTACAAATGTTGATGTCATAAAAATTATGCTCTCTATATATCATGTTGAAATTGAACTAACTTCACCCTGACAACACACTGTTTCGAAATCAGACGGATTTGCAGCTTGGCTCCATTTGTCTTCCTGCCCCATTACTAGTGCATTTATCATCAAATGAACTTAGAACAAATGACTGGCTGCACTTGGCCCCAGCGGTGGAGGTGACGAGGTGCGGACATGAGTTGGTGAGTCTCACCATGGGGCAGAGACTCTACGGGCACAGAGGAGGCCAGAAGGAGTCTCTGCAAGAGGAAAGTAAGGGAGTTAGCAGAAGTCAGA
The DNA here is from genome assembly GCA_004027735.1 of Carollia perspicillata. Lineage (NCBI taxonomy): Eukaryota > Metazoa > Chordata > Mammalia > Chiroptera > Phyllostomidae > Carollia > Carollia perspicillata. The sequence continues at coordinate 24,367 of PVKM010012548.1, read as the reverse complement.
TATCAAAACAGAAAATAAAATTACTGAACAGATTTAACCTTTTTATAGTGCTTTTGCTGATCTGAGGTGGCAAACACATCTCCTTTGGGGTTTGGGTTTTTTTTTTTTAGAATGACAAGGACCAGCCTACAAGTATTATACTGTATCAATGGATTTTACTCACTGAATTTGTCCCTAGAACCAAAAAAAAATCAAATAAACATCATGACTGTCTTTATTATTGGGAGATAAGAAAAAACATGAATTTTGTGACACCAGTGTTGCCTTGGCCCCGACTTATTACATGAAATGCAGCAAAGATATCCATCCCCTTCAACCTGGCAGGTTAATCAGACAGTCTTTTGAGAGACTGGAAGGTCAGACATCATCTCTCTAAGGGCCCTTCAGATGTTATACCCATCCGGTCCCCTTCCCATTTGAAACAACACCAAGAGTGAGAAAACAAATCACAAAAGCATTGACTCTTCCATTCCTGAGAATCATCTGTCTTCTTCTTTCATAGCCTAACAAAAAGCTAGCTCTTAATTCCTTCTTCAGACTCTATCCTGGATTCTAAACCTTGGCTTCTCTTTCTACCCTCATCTAATTCTACTCTTCCAAACAAGAGCAGCGTACTATCTCAGGAACTCCACGGATGCCCTGAGGTTCCAAACTGTTTAGGATGGGCATGCACTTGCCCAGAGTTCACGATGTTATGTCAGAGGCATCCATGCAAGAGAGAGGAAACTGCATCTAGGCAGTCTACCTGAATCACAGATTGCAAGGTGGAGGCTTGGCAGAACAAGGGAACTCTGGGAATAAAAAATGAGGAAGGCAACCCCATGTGGAATATCTCTTCTCCTCTTTAAAGTTAAGTGTTTCTATTTTTTCTAGTGTCTCTTCTTACCTAACACTCATCTCATCATGGAGACTCCAATCTCATGACCTCATATCCTAATTCCCTCACCATGGAGGGTTAGGGCCTTAACATAAGAACTTACAGGGGGATATATCCATAGTCTATAACAGTCTGTAACCTTGTACCAGCTACTTAATAATGCTCAGACTATAAAAAGGGAAATAATAATATCTTCCTCAAAGACCCATCTTAAAGGGCTGATGTGATGCTTGAGTGAGATACTGTGGAAACTGTGTTTAGCATGGGCCTCATACACAGCAAGGGCTGGAAAAATATCATGTTCCCTTTTGTTCTCTCAGGAAAATATATAGCTATTTGTCTCTGGGGCAGTAGTCAAAGAGAGGGGTACATAAAACCTGTAATGCCCAGAGAAGCATATATATAGTCTCATTTCTGGACACTTGTTGGTTCAACTCTTGGTCCTTCTCCTGGAGTAGCCTCGTATAAAGGGAGCCATGCTCAGAGGATGCCACCATGACGTCAAGGCATCTGGATACAAGGACACCTGTCTTTACTTATAACCATATTGTAAGAAGCTTATAGACAGATGCGGGAACTTCTAGCAGGATGTCCAACTTTCTGGCATCTCTGGGCCACACTGGAAGAAGAAGAGTTGTCTAGGCCCACACATTAAATAAATACGTTGTGACACATGGTCACAAAAACATCTCATGATGTTTTAAGTAAATTTATGATTTTGTGTTGGGCCGCATTCAGAGCCATCATGGGCTGCATGTGGCCTGCAGGCCATGGGTTGGACACCCCTGTGAAGAATATGACCAGGTTAGGAAACGTCTAGAAGCCATAGGAATGGGTGAACATACTACAGGCAAGGTTGCTAGATTTAACAAATAAAAAATGGAAGAATTGCAGTAAAATCAGAATCTCAGATAAAGAATAAACAACATTTCAGTAGAAGTATACCCAAGATTCAAGTCCAGCTAGGATCCCTGCATTTACTCTGGCAATCCTCTTGCTGCAGACGGGGCATACTCATGAGACAGAAACGGAGCATCACAGTCGTGAATCCATACGTGCATTTATACTTGAACAATAGGAATTACTGGGTGTAAAAGTTTTGGAGTGAGCAACAGGAAAGTTCAGGACTAGCTGGCAGTATCTGGGGAGAATTCCTCTGCTTTCTGTAAAGAAATTCATCCACACTAATGTAAGCAAGGAATAAGTATTATCACAGAACCTCCTATTACCTGCAGCCTTTGGCCTGTGGCAATCTGGGGGTTTCATCTTAGCATCCAGCCTTCCCAAACCCCACAGTGCTCGCTGCGCTCTGTCCTCATCTCTCACCATTGCTGACCCCAGGCAGGGGCATCATCGTGATCCTTCTTGGACTCTTTTTATTTACTTTCTAATGGAGCGAGCCTGAGATTATTCATTTTTTCTTCATAAATAAATGATGAAGTCCTTCATTAGAAATTCCTTTCGGTTTGTGGGAAGACAGCAACCTTCTCAAATTTCCAATTTGCCCCACAGTTTTCCATGAATATATTACAGGTCATTACAATATAAATTTCCAAACATGATAATGTAAAGAGACAACCTTTATTTTGCAAATTCTATTTGGGATAATGCCCACACGGCTCATTTTCTCGGTCTCTGATGATAGAAAAGTAAACTGTGAAGAGACACACTATTCAAAGAAACTAAGTGAGGTGAGTGCCTGAGCTATCACTTGGCTACCCCACTAAGTGCCAAAACTAACTGAAACTGCAAAATTAAACTCTGGTACATGAAACTTCTCAACTTACCGGAATCTGTAATATCCAGAGGGATCCACACAGACCGGCTACCAACTGGGCAAGACCTTTGTCTCAGGACAGGTAGGCAGGGTGACAAAAGTCACACAACTCCACCAGAATGAAGTGGGGAGGGCCACACGTTTTCTCCCTCAAAAGCAACAGCAGAGTTGGGCAACGTGATCAAAACCAACCATTGCAGTGCTCAGGAAACTGGTCAAAGACGAGAAGCAAACTGAGACGCATCCATTCATGAAACATTTGAATTCCCGTAAGAACGGAGCATCCTTGCCCCACACTCCCCACTCCCCACTTCCTGGGGTCCTTCAGCCAGGGTGGGGCAGGTGGTGACCACCAGCAGCTCTCCCTCCAGGGCTGCCAGGGCCTCCCTGGCCTCAGGGGCAAGGAATCAAAACCAGCGGCCCCTCTCACATACAGTCCTGTTTGGGACTGGGCAATGGTTCGTGGACTAGCCAGTTACAGAGAGCTCTGGGAGGTGAGACGCCGGAGAGGTTCGAAGGCCCTTCCCTCGGCAGGTTAAGCAGAGCCCGTGCACACACAGGACAGGGCCAGCACGACACAAGAGGCTGATGGCCAACAGGCTCCGGGAGGTTTTCTGAGGCGAAGGGAATAGCCGTCTAACACTGGCTGATGTGACAGTGACACAACTCCATAAACTTACTCAAAGTAATTGAATTGAACATTCACCGTGGGTAAATTTTATGGTGTACAATTCAACCAAAATAGAGCTGTAAAGAATTTACAGGACGCTTGAAAACATATAACAATTCAAAAGCAAGGTCCCAGTCTCATTATCTGAATATCAAATGAATCTGAAGGAAAGATATTAACAAGATAGGTGCTATTTAAAAGATTTAAATTAATAGATATATTAATTTTAAGATACAATAAAAGCATTAATTCTAAATATTGTTGTATTATAGAAATTCAAGGATAGCTCTGTCCAGTATAACTTCTTGCAATGATAGAAATACATAGGTGTTCAGTCCAATATGTTGGTTCCTATTCACAGTGTGTTGGCCTTTGCCTACTTGAAATGTGGCTAATGTGATTGAGAAAATAAGTCTTTAATTCTCATTTATTATAATTAACTTAAATGTAAATAGCCATTTTTTTAACAAGTAGCTTCTTATGCGAAAGCACGAGTCTAGAAAAAGCCCACGTTTATTTATTTAATAAATAATAATAATAATAATAAAGCCCATTATTTATGTTTAATTCTTATATACAGGGTAAGGCAAAAATGGGCTTACAGTTGTTCATATAGAAAAATACAATAATTAATAAATAAAATATAAGAATAAACTTTGTATTTCATGTACTCATAACCACAAACCTACTTTCGCCCCCCACCCTGTACATAACTTAGTTTAGTGAAAATGGTCTTTTCAAAAGCATGGGAAAGTAATAGATAATTATTTCTATCTGCAGAGTACCTTTTTAAGGCTTGCAACTCAAGAAATGCAAATTAAGGTAATGTGATACTATTTTTACTCACTAAAATAGGCAAAAGAAAAATAAAATAAGCAAAAGCAAAAGCACTACTCATTATTAAACAGATCATTTGCTAATAGATGAAGGAACTCATGAATTTAATTTTTAAGACAACCCTGATTGAATTATTAAGGAATCTGGTTTATTGGGGTAAATTGCCATGCATATCAAATAATGTCAAATTATGCTGATAGTTAACTCAGAAATTCCACTTGTAGGAAATAGACTAAGAAAATAATTTAAAATGAGTTTAAATATGCTCACTTCTCTGTTTACAATAACAAAACACTGATAGAAAGTCAAATATTGAAAAATAGAAGACAAGTAAAATAAATCACATCATTGTATTGGTAGAGTTATGGCATATTTTAATATTTATTGAAGTTAAAATATGTTTATTGTTTGTTAGCAAATGCAAATGCAACTCGCACATTAGAAAATCTGATTTTATTGTTGATATCTCTACGTCTATGTTTATCTGCCTCTAGATCTAGAAGCAAATAAATCAGCAGAGCAGCAGGGCTCATCTTTTGCTGATGAAATTAAGGGCATAGCAATTAGGAATCTCTGTTGGCAAGCGCACAAGCCAATTCCAGTTATATTATGCAAACACTGTTTATTTAAGAAGACTGAAAAAAACCAGATGAACTCATTGAGTCTAACTGAGGGGAGGCAGAAAGGGGCGGGGAGGAAAACCAGGAGGGAGGGAGAGAGAGAGAATAGAAAAAAATGTATGTTTAAAGCAGCATGAAAGAGTAGGAGACTGACGTGATATACACAGCTCTATGAAGGCTCTTCAGCTGCTGGACTGTGAGATGACCCCAGCCCAGGGAGTCTGTGGGGAGGAGCCCGGGCGGCAAGGGTCAAGGGTGTGGGGCAAGGCTCCAGGGTCTGATCAGTAGCTAGGGGCCAAGAAATACAGAAGGGTTTCAACATTTTAACAACCACTACAGCTGCACCCGTGCAAACAGACTATCAGCCAAGTCTATATCCACAGCTATACATCTTTTCTGCATGAGGTCTCTGCTCCATTTGGTAGAAACGTGTTTCAAGTACTTTTCTTAGGAGGGAACGGGATATGTGGATTATTCTAGGAATTCTTAAAATGTCTCGATAGATAAACATAAATAGAGATATGTTTTCCAAATAAGGTCTTTCCTGAATTTAGGGCATCCTGGCTACAATCATTTTATTAAAAGTAAAATGTAAATATGTTTCCTCTGACTTCTAAATGCTTGTTTTGCAATTTAGGGACCTGACGGCTGTCAGATTCTGTGTTTCTTTTTTAGGCGCCTGTTCTTTTGACCTGCAAGTTTATATACTATGTTTATCCTGACAGAATATGGACTTTACCGTGTATGCCTAGGAGACTGTTCCTGTTCTGATCAACCTGGCCTAGAACTCTAAACGTGTTTAGTCTGCAGACTCAGAACTTTCTTCTTCAGAGTTAACTTGCCTCTGTTGTCTGTTTAATCATTGCCTCTATTCTCTGTCTTTCTTCGGTAACGCATATATTAACATGTTGAAACTCTAGGTCCCCTGGGGCTCTTATCTTTCCCCTTATTATTTTCAGCTCCTTTTTAATTTACTCGGTGTTTTGAGAGGTTTCTGGCACTTCATCACTCAGACCACTAATTGAGGTCTCATTGGTGACCAGCCTGTTCTTTGATCAGTCTACCAGGTGTTTGATTTGTGATACCATATTTTACAGTGCAAGAGAGTCTCTCTACTGTTGTACCTGAATTCCCATAGACTCATTTATTTATTATGTTTACGTCTGTTTCCATGTTCTAGCAATTCCATTTCATTAGTTCTGATTTGCTTTTTGTCTTTTCTTCTTGACCTATGCATTCCCAACCCCACTCTACTGGGTCAGTAGATGAATAGTGATCTTTCTTACCCCACGGGTCTAAGTGATGATTGCTGGAACAATCTGAATGGTGATGGAAAGTCACAAGCACTTTCCCCACAGACTTGCAGTAGGGACGCACGACAGTTCCCTGATAATAACGATCAGCTTTTCATGTACTTATTTTCCGTCGGTTCTTTCCTCTCCTAGGAATTTCTCTTCCTTTTATCCATTTTCACATTGTATTGTTTGGGTTTTTTTAACTGATGAGTTTTGAGAGTCCTTTATACTCTGGATACTCGTTCTTTGCTGGATATGTGGTTTGTAAACAGTCTCCCCCATCCTCCTGATAGCGTCTTTCACTGAGCTAAGTACTTACTTCTAATAAAGTCCAGTTTACTAATAGTATGTTTTTACTTTAATGGAGCATGCTTTTAGCATCATGACTAACAATTTTGTCCCAATTCTAGACGCTGAAGACTTTCTCCCATATTTTCTTTTAAAACCACTTTGAGTGAATTTTGATATATAATGGGAGACTTAGGTAAGTATTTACTTTTTTAAATTGATTTTATTTCTTCATAGCAATTTAAGGTTCACAGCATTTATTACTCTTACTTGATGATCTTGATTCTCAATTCACTGAAAAATTAAAGGAATCAGAAATGTAAGCAATCAGATCATTTCTCATGACTCATCATTCACCTATATATCTGACAACATCTATATCATGTTCTGCCTTCACACATGGTACAAGAGATTAACTACCTGCCTTCCTTTCTAAAAGCATTTTCCCCCACCCTGCCTGATTTACACAAGGATGTCATTCCAGCAATATTGCCCTCGCTCAGTTACTACCCGCTTTCTCCACCAAGTAGATTATTCATAGTAGCATATGAACATGCTGCCATTTCTTCTACATTAAAAATCTATCGTAAACACACTTTCCTCTTAAACTACTCCCTATTTATTTGCTTCCTAACTCATCAAAAGTACTTTGAAGTGTTGATTTTAGACACAGTCTCTATTTCATCTCTTTCCATTTTGTCTTACATGCATAAAAAATCAAAGATTTCCCCATTATTCCACTGAAATGTTTTTACAAATAGCCTTTGTGTTAGTAAGCCCCGTCAGTGTTCAAATCTGAGTCCCCATCTCAGTAGACCAATGGTTTACACAGTTGATCCCTCCCTCTTCCTAGGAACAAAATCACAACTTGGCCTCCAGTCCAGGTTTTCTGCCAGTTGATCCTTCTTAGGCCTCTTTGTTATTTCCCTCCCCTTTCCCCTGGTCTCTGCAACACACTGCCCCAGAGAGTTCCAAAGCTAAATCAAGTCCCAGACATGTATCGTCCTTCAATAACCAGCCAGTGGCCTCTTTCTCAATTCCATCTTCAGGTCTCTTGTACCTTCCGCCAGGAACAAATCCACTCTCACCCAGAGACTTTGCTGTGTCCTATCAGAGATGCTCAGTGTCCACTTGGATCCAGATCATGGCACAGAACACTCACAGTGCCACATCGAAGAAAAGTTTCCCCTGGAAGCAGTAAGAGCCTGGGGTGGGTGGGTGGAAAGCTAACCCACAAGACAGCAAACACTAAAGCATCTGTGATGGATGGACTGGAGAGTAGTGAAATTCCTCAAGGTACTTAAATAACTTTGTGTGTGTGTGTGTGTGTGTGTGTGTGTGTGTGTGTGTGTGTGATCTCGAAAGCACAATTTGTAGCCAAAGTGTTGGGTGGAGTGACCAAAGCGAACAGCTAGAATTGGAGTTTGCTTTCAAGTGTCCTGTAGGTAGGGCACCCACTTCCCTTACTCAAGAGAGAGCACGTCAATGCTAAGTAATACTTCTCCGAAGTGGGCACGACTTGTTCTCACCCTCAGTGGTTTCCTGGCAGGGATTCCTAGGAAAAATGTATTATTTTTTTCCATGTTTCATTTTTGCCTTCATCAGTTTCCTGTAGTGCCTCTTTCTGCACCTCCTTTCACTTTCTCAAAGCTCATCTGTGGAAATTACCTTATACTAAAAAATGTAAATCAACCTTTATTTAGCACGCAGTGGAAACTCCGGATGTGCAGCCAAGAGGACTGCGCTCATTGAGCGCCAAGGCCACCAGTGCTCTCCCATGACGCACTCATTCCACCGGTCGCTTTGACGGACTAAGAGGCACCCCTCGCCCCTGCGTCATCGCATTTTTCTCTCCGGGTGTCACAGAAGACAGCGGACAGGACCGGGCAGGGCCGTGAGCCTTGCAGACGCGATGTGGGTGAGAGTGTGAATCGCTGACAGGCCCAGGTTGTGCGTTCATTCTCTCACCTTCTCCTCCTTCCTCCCTCTGTAAAGGGAGCAGAAGGAGGCGAGAAGAGGCATCTGAGTTTAAGAGCTCCTCTCAGGTGAGAGTTTTATACTCAGCATTTGGTGGGAACCAATTCAGGGGACCCTGAAAGCCGCTTTTACAATTTCTTTTGTGTAGTAGTTTATCTCCACTATAAACCTGTCTTTACAAAGTCAGGTCAACACGGATTCTTCCACTGGAATTGCTAGAAGCATCCCTTGCTCCAGATAATAGAAAGAACTTGCGGTACATTTCATCACACGTTCCGTTCACAACAGGAAATGTGCAGACCCTGGTTTTCAGAAGCTGAGTCAGGTAAGAGACTCTGCAAGCCTCTTCTATTAACACATGGGCACAGATTGCAAGAAATTATCATTTGTACCTATGGAAATGAGTGGGAAACTTGCAGTTACAGCATCATGTGAAAAGGGCTGGAGGAATGTATGATTTACTTTAAGGGGATGTCTGAAGTGGACGTACTTAAAATATACACCACGCAGCATACATGGAATTCACCTGGGTGGACCTCGCAATATGGGCGAGGGTGACACCCCACAGGGCTGGACCATCATCCTCTGGAGCAGCTGGTTTGCCATGGAGATCTTTCCCACTCAGCAGTGCGACAGGTGCTCCAAGGTGGGTAGCTCCAAGTAGTCTTTTCTATTATTATTTCACAACAGCTACTATGCCCCTGGTCATGACTCTGGTGAAGATCTCTAGTAATACCTAATTCCCACTGTTCTTTCAGCTCTTCCTCTGGGTCTGGCACAGTCTCAAGGCTTGACTTGTGCTATGTCATCAAATCTTCAAAATAATTCCAAATGTTAGGCATTATTGCTTCCCACCCAACCCACTCATTTTCCAGATGATAAAAAAAGAAAAGACTAATCAAAGGGTCACACAACTAGTAGGTAGCAGTGCCAGGAGGAAAAACAAGGCTGCTTAACTTGAAAGCAGTTGCACTTGACAACTGTCCTCTAAGAAGTTCAAAGTCAGAAGCACAATCTTTACCAATACATCCCAGGTCAGAAAAGTAAGCCTCGGGTTGTGAATGGCAGAAGCACAGCAGTTCGTCACTGAAGTTAGAGGGTTGGGGATTGGAGAGGTGACGGGAACCCATCATGGCACAGTCAGAGTTAGCAAAGGGTATCCTTAAAGGACCAGGGACATCACCTTGTTTCCTGTGGTTTGGGCACAAAATGCAATGGAAAAGCAGCTTGAATCAGAGTGAGAAACCCGGTACCTCCTTGTTCCAGCCCTTTCTCCCTCCATATGATAAGGGTGGTAACAGGGAAGAAGGGAATGGCTAGAATTTTATTTATTTTCCAATGCAGTGTGGTAGCTGACCCTCCTCAGCAGTGATTTCATGGGGACATCAAAAGAAAAATCTAAGGCCACGTGCCGAGTAAAACTCTGAATTCTATTACTAAAGAAAGCTAAGTAGTCGGGGCCCATGGTTCACCAAGGTCACTCCTGCTCAGATTCAGCCCAAAGGAAAAGCCACTTTAATCAATGGATCTTGGAGGCACAGGGCTCGATTCTCAAATTCCTGATTAGGAAAAAGCAAAGGTGGGATTTATTTTACTTCCTGAGTAAAAAAAAAATGCACACACATTTATCCTAGAAATCTGCAAACTCACATGACTGTATAAAGAACTATAAATCACCCATATTGTCACCCTGCAGAGGCAGTCATTGTTAAGTGACACGGCCTTTTCATACCTTCCACCGACTGCTAACTGCAGACCCCCGATGACCCACTAAAGACTGAGGTGTCCTTGAGGAGACCATTTACCATTCAGCGGGGCTGCCCAGCTTGTGCTGAAAGTGGAGGGGAAGGTAATCCTCTTTGCTGGTCTTCCCAGGCGCTGCACAGCCATTTCTTCCCCTGTGATAGACAATTTGATTAAGGAAGACTGTCCACAGTCCGAGTAAATTTGACGTGTTAGTGGGACAAAGGATTTTTCTGTAGCCATGGAAGATAAGATTGACGGGTGATACCGAAACGTGCGCTGTTCCCGGGTAGCCAGAGCGAGATCCTCAGATAGCGACGCTTTTTTGTTAGTTTCATGCCAAACTCCACAAAGTAGCTAAGGGAAAGAAATTAGTTGGCGGACCACTTGCTTATCAAATCTTTTCCCATTTTGGGGCTGTCACCCTTTGAGCAAAGATAGTGTGTGAAAAGGTGAAAAGCCGCATATCTTCCCATCGCAGGAGGTTTTAAGGCAGAGAAGGTTCTTTCGCAAGATGTTATTACTTGGTGTTAGTGAAGAGCCCTTCTCCGGGCTCTCTCAAAAGCTGGAGCTAGAATGATGAGATCGGGGACAACTTTCAGCAACTTTCGCACTCCGTTAGTGGAGAGTGCCTGCATGTCTGGAGGGCGTCACGACAACTGCATGTGTGTGCACGTGCGCACGGGATCATGTCTCTTCAATGTGTCCATCTCTCAGCAGGTGTTTGTGGACCATGGCCGGGGGGCCGGGGGCTCTTTCACCAACTGCTGCTAAGGTAATGAAAACACCATCGCTGCCCTGATAGGGCTTGCATTTTAGGAAGGGATACAGGCAATAAACAAATAAATAATATTTAATACAATTCAGAGAGTCACTTATATAGAATAGTCAGGCAAAATTCTCACTAAGGAGATGCCATGGAGCAGAGATTGGAATGAGGGAGCAGGGCTATGGGTGATGGAAAAAACAACCGTGCAAGAGCCTTGGGGGGAGGGGGGTGAATTTGTGTGGCCTCTGAGAACGAGCACAGGGAGGCCTTTGTGGCTCCATTGAGGGAGGGAAAGGGGAAGTAACAGGCAAGACCTTAGATTAGAGATCAAATACACAGAGCCTTAAATACCATGGAAAGATATCGCTATGCTACAATCGCCTCTGGTTTCTCCCCCTTCTGCTGCCGAAGCCTGAATTTCATCACAGGGCACCCACCCCTCCCCAGTGGTCTGCACACCACGCACTCGTCAGCCCCAACCCCTGGCTCGTAGATGCCCTCTTCCCTCCAGTTGTGCCGAGCTGTGTCAAGCACCCATCTCCCGGGGTTCTTTCTTGCTTTCTTGCCTCTGCATAACCAATACCTCAGGCTCCAGTGTAGTTCTCCATATTGACTTCAATATGACCCTTCTGAGCTGGGGGGGAAACACCTGTCATGTGAGGCTTTTCAGGTTCCCAGGGGAAACCACACACATCCTTAGGCCACTTCTATTCCTAGCATATCTTACAGCCACTGGTGGTCATTACTTGTCACCACTACTGCTTCCCACAGAAGATGCACTTTGTGTAGTCACACATGAGGTCTTTATCTTTCGACTCCTGATGCTTAGCACAAGGCCTCATGAACAGGAATCACCACCATCATCACCATCAGCATCACAAATAAACGAACGAGCTTGTGAGTGCCTCGATGAATGAAAGTTGTATGAATGAATTTTGGGTTTGTTTTAACTTCAGGTCAATGAGACAAAACATCATCTCAAAATGGACTTTTCTTTTGTTTTTCAATCAGCCGAGAGGACCATTTTCTTTCTCTGAACTTCTAAAAGGAAACTGCAAGTGAAGTGAATGTCAAGAATGTTCTATGCATGGGAAATGTAATAACTACATAATACACCTGTCAAAATGGTGTTTAAAATAAAATGCTAACAGACCCATATAAATGAAGAGGTTTTGTGGGAGTTGCTATTATAAAGCCGTTTTTGATGCGCTGCACAGTAAATTGCCACCTACATGAAACTTTTAGAGCACCTGTGATTTAGAGTTGGAAACGCTACTTGACATTTGCCAGTAAGCCACTTCAAACATTTCGGTTGTCTCACGACTGGTTTGCAAATCCGCAGAATGGGCCAACTCCTGTGCTCAGAGCTGAATGGGAAGACACTGAATGACATTCCGGGGTAAAGTTTTTTTCTTTAAATATTGTGTCCTTTAACACAGAATTTAAAATATGAAATTAATATGTGCGTCAATATTACATAGAAATAATAAATGATCTTCAATATGATTGATTCTATGATTGAATTAAAGTAAAATGCCCTCAGAAAAGTCGAGGTATTAAAGAATCAAAGGCAGGCTGAGAAGACGACATGAAGTTATTTTCCTGCCCTAGTTACTCATGTCCAACTTTTTTCCCCCTCATTTTTCTCCTCTAGTCACAACTGCCCTAAGAGCTGTTGCCCCTCGCTCCCTGGCCTGGGCAAAGGCAGGGTAGTTGCAGTTTCTGAGGTCCTAGCAGCAGGGCCTCAGAAGGGCCAGCAAGGGAATGCCTCAAGTCAACCTGTGTTGAGCACTAAAACTGTGGCTACGGGCAGAGCAGATCCTAATCTGGAAGTCAAATTGGGCAATTCTGAGATGAAAGTCTAAATGAGTTCACAAAGTGGAGGGAGGAGCCAAAGAGGGGTTGATACCTGAGATCCAGCCAGGGGCAGTGGGGGGAACGGGAGAAGCAGAGAAGAGAGGAAGGGAGAGGAAACACAGTGCGTGTGTGTGCGTATTCGGTGCTTACCATGTTGCCAGGCACTGTGTTACTAAGTACCAGAAGCAGAGAGTGCGCAGTTAACCAACAGTACCATGGCGCTTACCTGGAGTAGGCCTGCGTAGCTGCTGAACTGTCTACCTGGCACAGGTGGTTTGGGTCTGAGCAGAACCTGTGGTTGGTCACATGGACAGTCATTATGTTTTACCCCCTTGATTCTCCTCTTACCACTGCTATTTCTCCCTTTCTGGGTTTTCAGTCTGTCGGTTTAATTACATATCTCTAAACGACAGTCATTAACCCTCTGGTTGTCTCCAAACCTACAGGGTGAGGCACAGGTAGGTTTACAGTGGAGAGTATGCAAAACACAGAGTTTATTCTTACATCGTTATTTATCAATTATTGCACTATTTTCCATACGCGACGAGCGGAGATGCTCTCCCTTCTCAGACAGGCTGTCTGCCGACCACGGGCAGCTCTCTAGCCATGCTTTCCCCGCAACTGCCCGCAGCGATCCCCGTTGGGACGTCACCAGCGCTCAGCTGGGCAAAGCCTCCTGCTCACCTTCGAAGGACCTTCCTAAGACATTGCGGGATTGTAACTTCGATAGAGATAGGCATGTTCGCTGTATTTATTCATTTGTTCGCTCTCCTTAGAGTGCAGGACAGTTGATTCTAGGCTCTGCGTTTTTTTCCGCGTGGTGTTGCTGAGAGCATCTAGCACGGTGCTAGGCGGAGGGAGGGGCCCATCGCATGTTCAGTTCACAGGAGTGAATTCAATGGTCCGGGAAATATGCGGAAACTGAATAGATAAGAAAACATTATTTCGTTAAAATAGTTTTGGACTTTTCAAAACCCATCTCTAGCAATATATTTAACCCTGGAGTCTGTATGTTCATGAGTTGCTTCCAAAATATCAAGGAACGTAAAATGGAGCATGTGTTTTGTTGAGGAAAATACATACCCATACATGTATGAAAAGATACAATGATTTAAATTGTAGTACCCTTTGTAGCATCAAGTGTAATCCACAAAATATTCACTAGCAGGGCTACTAAAAGACATTGTGGTACATCATCAAAATGGCATATCACATTAAATGCTGTGTGTGTGCACTATTATCATTCTGCGTGGATTCACTGAAAGCATACACACTGCACAAGAAAAATGGGAGAAGATTGGGATTACTTCTAGGGTCAGGGTTAGGGTTTGGACCAAGAGCTTAACAGCCAAGCATACAAGAAATATTAACTTTTCATGGCATACTCTCTACAAAATTTGAATTTTAATGAGATGCTTATATTAGCCTAAAAGGAAAAAACTCCAACTGAGTTCAACAAAACCTAAATTATTGAAAATACAGAGAGATCTGATAGAATAAAGCTTAATATTCAAATAAAACCGCAGTCGGTTTTAGAATATGTCTTCTTTGGGGGGATGACATGACATTCTGGCTCAAGAGATTATGGTCAATCTTGAATAGCTAGAACGTTTTATAATGGCTCTCCTGGTTTGTTTGTTTGTAAAATCAAATAATAAGTATAATTATAATTATACTTTATAGTCATTAACATTTTTCTTTTTACTGAAAATCATGTTTTCTGCAGAACATTAAAATTTACACTTCTCATCTGTGACTGTCATTTCATAAAGAGTCATATTAATTTTCTGTGAACTGTTTACTCATGTATTTTGTCCATTTTTTCTTTTAGTCTTTCTCATCTTAATTTTCAGGAGCTCTTTATAAATTAGACATTTTCAACCTTTTTTTTTTTTGTTTTAGGTTTTCTCAGTATTTAAATTTTGGAGGGTTTTATCAATGCTCTTACTTGTAAATACTCTGTAATATAATTGAAGTCACCAATACTTTCTTTTATTGTTTTCGAGTTCTGAATCATAGATAATTTACCATCACTTCATTTTATAATGAAATCCATCCATTCTTTTCTAGTACCTTTATAGCCTTTAAAAAAAAAATTTAGCTTTCTTAACTATTTGTAAGTTGTTTTGTGTATAGTGTGTTGTGCAAAACTTTTAGCTGTTTATAAATAGCTATCCAATGTTCAAATACCATTTATAAAAAGTCAATTCATCTCCTGTTAATTTGAAATGCCATCTTTATCACATGCCAAGATTCCACATGCCCTTGTCTATGATTCAGAGCTTTCCCTTTTGTTCAGTGAGCCTGTATGTCCATTCCTGAGTCAACACTGCACTGATTTAATTATAGAGGCATTATGATTTGGTAGGGCTATTTCCCAAATTGCTCTTCTCTTTCAGGATTTTCTATTTATCCTTGTCTTCAAGAATAACATTGTCCTCAAATTGTCTAGAAATAAAAGCAAGTATGTATTTTACTGTGATCTCATCAAATTTATCAATCTACTTAGGAGGAACTGACATGTCTCCAATATTCCCTGGTCTCCCTAACTATGAATATCTACATTTCTATTTGTTCAAGTCACATTTTTACAATGGATAATCAGTTTGAAGTTTATCTCAAATCTAAACCTATACTCAGAGGCTTTAAGTATATGTCTAGGTTTGTGTGCAGTTATGGTTTTGATTGGGAGACATTAGAGATAACTCTGGCCTCATTAAATTAGTGCACAATGGTAATCCTCCCACCTGCTCCCTCCCCCATGAAGCCCCCCTACTTTCAAGATTCTCCAAATCACCTACTATTACTCTAAGATCACCATTTCATCCTCTGTCATTCTGAAATCTTATTCACGCGCACACACTAATGACAGCCTGGACTGTGGATTGTCAGAGTTGGTTTGAATGTACAGGCACCATCCTTGAGCATGCGTGTTAGGAGCTGGCGCTGAGCTGGTATGACATTGAGGGGGAAGAAGACTGACACGTAAACTGAGTGAGGCGAGTTCAAGAAGTTGTGACTTGGCTTCTGAAGTTCTGAGATTGTCAGCAGCCCTGCTCTTCACTTCACTTCCCGCGCATCTCTCCCACCTTGCAGACTGCACTCCTCCCGGGCCCGCATGTCAGCAGAACATCCTGACTGACGTGTGCCTGCACCCAGGTTCGCAGGCAGGGCTCAGGAAAACCGCCCTGAGGAATCGTAACAATGGAAGTTGACGCCAGTGGGGCGCAGAGGGGTGGGGGCGACAGTTAGGAGCTGAGGTGCAGGCATTGTTCTGATGCTGTGAAGTGCTTTTAAGTGGAGTAGTGATCTTTCTTTGAAAGCCACCTTATCGATTCATTCAAAACAAAACAGCCATTATGTGGAAATTGTGACGCAGAAGGAAAGAACAGAAAGATCCTTTTGTTACAAACATCTGGGCAAGGAAGTCAAGATGTAATCTCAGTTCCCTAAAAGAAATGTGAAGTATTTAGAATTAGTGGGCCTTCTGAAAATATTTCTGAATATTACAAAACTATTAAAATGCTCTGAAAATACCTATTCATTCTTTTCACATACTCCCCCCATTCCTTATACTAATAAACTCCCCTAGAAGTTAGCCTTACTAATTGACACTGACAATTATTAAATAGTAGGGCAGAAATAAACACCATTAAAAGTAATCATACATATGATTATTTTCTATTCTTTACGTTGGGTAGTGACTAGAAATGCTCTCTGTAAATATTTTGCATAAACTCTCATACAGGTACAGAATAATATCCAAAGACTTTCAGGTTTTTGAATATTGACCATGTCTTGGGCTAGTATAATTATGTGCTGGGAAGAGTTAAAATAATGTTGATTTGGAGCCAGACTTGGGTTTGAACTCCAAGCTAATCTATTTTGGTTGTGACAGCAGGCAAGTTTATTAGCCTTTCGTGGTAATAGGGATAATAATACCTATCTTAAATAGTGTAGAGAATATTAAATAAGATAATATATATCCCAAATGAATACCTTTAGGCCCAGTAAACCATAGGTTTTCAGATGAGCAATTGTTTACAAACTGCATCATACTCATCCTCGATCCCACTCCAGCCCTTAGAGAAGTGTTGGTCAGTGTAAGAAATCCACAAATATTAATACTTGAGTGAATAGAGAGATATTGGTGGGGCTTCTGGGATATTGAGGTTTAGCTACCCCCAACTCTGAAAACCACTGCTACCTTCCACAGTAACAAAAGCTTAGGTCATGTCTTCAGTTCAGGTCTTACCGGGATGGAATATAGCCTACAACCTCCAAGCTGGGTGGATGTTGATGGAACACGAACTGACAGTAGAACGAATTCACTGTGGTGTTCTCTTTCCGAGGTCCCACAGAAACTGCCTGGGTTTCCATCTCTTACTTCATCACCTAATCTCAAGCTCCTGAATGTGGCTCACTCCCTCTGTCATGCATTTGGTAGGAGAGGACTGATGACTAAAAACATACTCCCTGTAAGCATTATATAAAGCTCTGTGCCTGCCATTCTCTTCTGATTTCATAAACTAACTCCATGATGTTGATACTATTATTATTCCTCATATTTTAGACAAGAAAACTGGGAGGACCTGAGACTATTTTTTTAAATCACATGAAAAGCAAACAGTACACCCAAGCACTTCCTAGTTCCAATGCATGAAGTCATTCCACTGCTCCTTGTCCTGCAGGTCTAGGGGCTGGCCCGGAAGCCCTCGGCACTGACCTGAGACACACAGCCTCAACCTACAAAACAGGCAGTCAGGCACGAGGCCTCCGTAAAATCTCCAAGGATGAGCACTGTACTGGCTCCTTCGTTCTGTCCTCTGATGCCTCTACTGCAAGGACTCTAAATCTCAGACTCCTGGGTTTAGTTGTACTTACAACTTCTACAACCGGTGAAAGCCATTTTACTTCCTTCAACTCTGGTTTTCTCAACTGAAATGAGGCTGGACAGGATGAAAACCCAGACACCTTTCCGTTCTAAATAGATATTGATTCTATAATGCCAAATAAACATCATTTCTACCTTTCCCGTGAGCCTCGTTTTGAGCCCTTTTGTCCATATTTAAGACTCTTTAAAATCTTCAAAACCTTTATATATGCTTATATATATGTATGTACATGTATGAAGTTTCACATGTGCTCAGGAGTAAATGCCAGTGTCAGGCATGCTACATAAACACTCAAGAAAAATGCAGTCGGTGTTTCACAGACCCAGTGAGGCCCTGCCTCCCAGAGGCACAGACAAATGCGCTATGAGAGTGAAAGTCTGAAACAGGATGGTGGAAACAGTGTAGACATTACTGAAGGCACAGGGAGGGGGAAATGTGTACATATAAAAGGTGTTTGAAATTCTATTTAATTTCTATCCTCATATTCAAAGCCTTTTGGGGTACTGTATAAGTCCTTTTGGCCCCAGTAATTCCTATTATTTCTTAGAAATTTTTTGGTGGAAACAGATTTAATACAAGGGTATAGTCAAATGTTGTAAGTGTGCTAACATTCATTGAAGAATTACTGAAGTCTTGTCTCTGTAACATCCAACATAAGTTTGGATCAAACTCATGAGTTTGATTGTCTCTGTAACATCCAAACATGAGTTTGATTTGAAACTCATGGAACGATGCATAAAGGCAACCAATCATTAAGTATCCCCAACACAGGAATGCGACCACTGAGACTCAGAAAGTTGAAGTCTTAGCTATTAATTCCTTAACTAGTAAGTCACGCAATTAGCATTTGAAACTAATTCTGCCTGGATCCAGAGACCAAGGTCTCTCTTTAGTAAAACAGTGACTATGATTTTGAAATTAGGGTAAACGAGGTTATCAGAGGTTTCTTTCTTACAGTAGCGTTGTATCCCCCCCACCCCCAGCTAACACTTCTTAGTTCTTGATCTGCGGAACCATATCTAACTTTAAAATATTTGATAACTAAAAGGGGAAATCGAAAAAAAACACTTTAAAAGTAGCTGATGCAATCTACCAAAGGAAGATTTAATGTGGAAAATATTGAAGAGGTAAAACATTGACAACAGTTGGTGGTCCTCTTGAATGGTGTGAGGTCTTACTAGGTACCTGGCCCAATCAACCTGGTGCCCTAGGGGCTTGCAAGTGCAAGCATTTGTTTGTTAGTTTGTTTTAGCCCTAAGACATCTGGGTCTTCCCTTCCAGAGCCCCCAGACTAGGCTTCTGAGCAAAGACAAAGGAATGATGACCAAGCTTTGGAAGCTTCGGGAACACAGCACAACCTAGGAGGAAGGAAAGGAGACAGGAATTTCCTGAAGAGGCTCATGGGCTCCAGTGACTCCTTTCAGATAAAAGGGATAAATGCTAATTATATGGAATCTGAAGCCATGGAAATTGGTTTTAGCCAGGAGAGAGAAAATAAATTCGATAAACATTTATTGCTTTCTTCTTGTATACCAGGCATTGTGCAGACATATCTTTATGTAATCAGCACACCAACTCTTCGAAGTGTCCTCATTTTATAAGTGAGGAAAACTATAAGATGAGTGGTGAGTTCACTTTCTCAAGGTCAAGTACAAGTGCTAATTTTGGCTTGCCTGACTCAATGATCCTTTAGATCTTTGAAAATTACCTTTACAATGATCCCTTGTTTTTTCTTTTCTTATTCTTACCTCTCCTCCACCTTTTCCTCCTTCTCACCACTGGAAAATCTCTGGCTAACTTATCAGCATTTTTAAAATTTCATAATTTTGACTAGGAGAATAGCATATACTTTTAATGAAACCCGTTTGGTTTTCACACTAGTACATCCCCACCTCTGCCCCTACCCAGGGCCTCTCCCAACTTTACCTCATTTACTCTGACTTTTTATCTTATAACAGAGCTTCTTAGAGTGAAGAATTCTGCCTCTACATGGAACATAAGCCACATTGTCAAGGTGCCGAGTTTCTTTCCCTACCATAATTACAGGTGATTGCTGGAGGGTAATTAACAAGATAGGTGCCATATAATTTTCAGAACCATCTCCCAGTCCTGATTACTTCCTTAGAGCAACATTCTCTGACAGGTATATCCATCTTTCCAGTTTGAACATTGCAATATCGAGTGACTTAGAAGGACCATGCCCGGGAATGACTTCTGAAAGGAGCACACAAATTCAAATAATGACAGTTATTCCCTGACCCGTAAAACAATGCATGCCCCATGGTTTCGTCAGTGAAACTTGTGTTGGGGATTAGAAACATTTCCCTGACAAAGGGACAGGCTTTCTTCCCGGTTACAGAGAGAAGGGCTGGGGACTGGTGGCCTTGCTGCTACTCTGCCCCAAGGTCGACATTCTCAGGTGCCGCAAACATTCCGGAATCTGTCATTGTTTTAACATACTAACCAGAAGGCATGACCATTTTCTTATAGCTATGAATAATTTATTGAATATTTCAGGTAGGGAAGTCACTAGAAACAGCAGGAAAGCGGAATGCCCCGACCTTGAAGCGAAATCCGTACTACTGCTGAATACTGTTATTTTTAAAACGTGACACCAGGCAAACTAATTTCCTAAAGACTTTGCTTGTTTTAGTCTAACTTACTGACTTCACAGCAAAATGCCGAGTGCCTTTTGAAAGCCTGAACAGATGCTGAAGTCTTCCTTATAGTATTGCTCCAGTCCTTAACATCTGATTACAGATGAGATCTTGCTTTTCTTTCACACTCGTACCCTGATGCCTCAACATGACTGACACTCTCGAATATCGAACCAGAGTATGAGAGGCTGAAAAATAGGTTGGAATACCTGGGGAAGAAAGTGCAGTCTTAGGCGACAGCCTTTTAAACGTTAATTTTTAATTTTTTTAAAAATTGGACTGAGATAGTGCCATATAATATTATGTAATTTTAACGTGGACAATGCATTGGTTTGATATTTACATATTATAGTATGATGGCCACATAGCACTAGCTAACACCGATATCATATCACATTATTATCATTTCATTTTTGTGGTGAAAACAATTAAGATCTCGTCTCCCAGCAACTTTCGAGTTTATAATACAGTATTGTTCACCATAATCACTGTGCTGTATGTTAGATCTCCAGAACTTGCTCATCCTCTAATATCAAGTAACCACCATTCAACTCTGTTTTTACGAGTTCAGCCCTTCTTTTCCATTCTGAGGGTGGCTACTCTGTCCTGTTAGGGAGGAAACTCCTGAACTGATCATGATAGATTAGGTTTATAGCTTGCTAACTATCCGTCCTTGGGAAAATCAATGTCTCTCCCTGCTTCTCCATTTTCTCACCACATAAAATAAGGATATTAACACCTGCCTATCAGAGTGTCATATAGATCAGCCGAGAAAAGATAAATGAAAAACTTTCTAAACCATAAATCAGTGCAGCAATGTAAGTAAGACTGTCATTGAATCCAATGAAGAAAGGAAGTGAAATCACAAAGGAAATTTGGACAATAAGCCCCACCCCCCCTAGTCTGAGTGAAGGGTATGTTTTCATGTTATATTTCCTTCACACAATGCATGAGTGACTTATGGTAAAAGACGCTGAGCATATGGAGAAAAAGGAGAACATTTTCCCTAATAAATCTGTTCAGGATTTGTCCCCTCCGTGTAACCACTGGTGATCGTTGGGAATATGTTTTCCTCCTTCCCCTTTAACTGCGCACTCAAACCGCCCTTGTTATATAGTTTCACCTCTGTGTGACCCAAGTTCGTCATTTTTCCTGCCTGAAATGTGTCCTTCTCTCAGATGTGGAGAAATGAAATCTCCTTCTGGGTGGAGATGATGACAAACAGTGAATCATTAATGTCACCCTCCCCCACCCCCACCTCAAGCTTGTTGTTTGACGTATTAGGCTTTTTGTCTTCAGTGAAAAGAGAATTATTCCATTACCTATGATTCATCAACTTTTTTGGCTATTATTAAGATAAGTTTGAGAATCAAGCTGACAAGAAAATAGTGTTAAATAATTGATGTGGGGCTTGAAAATGCTGCATAATTTGATTGTTCTGCTGTTTTCAGTAGAATACAAAGCCAAAAAATGCTCACTTTGAATCTGTTGGATATACACATTTTTCTAACCAAGTTTTTGAGATGCTTCTGAATTTTACATTTCTGATATTGCCTTAACATACAGGTACCATGGCTGAAAATAGCCACTAATTTATTTGGCTAAAAAAAATTTGTGTTGGCTCCTAATTTAAAATTTTTAATTATAGATGCTAATTCATACTATTAATTAAGATAATATGATATCTTAACATATCTCACATAATCACAATGATGGCTATATCCCAAAACTTACTTTCATCTTCCAACGGTGTTGGTGAGGAATTAGCATCCATGATCTTCAAAATTTCTGCTTTCTTACCCTTAAGAACAGTTACTTATTTAAAGTTAACATGTAAAAATTTGTATTATAAATTTAAATAGTTGTAAAAATTTTAATTTACATAAATAGTGATATTTTTAATAAAACTGCTTATCTACTAGAATCTAAACACTTGAGCAATTTGATACCCACATTTATTTATTTAAACAAATATCCAGCCCTGGCTGGTATGGCTCAGTGGAGTGAGTGCTGGCCTATGAACCAAAGGGTCGCCCATTCAATTCCACCCAGGGCACATGCCTGGGTTGTGAGCCAGGTCCCCAGTAGGGGGCATGAGAGAGGCAACCACACACTGATGTCTCTCTCCCCCTCTTTCTCTCTCCCTTCCCCTCTCCCTAAAAATGAATAAACAAAGTCTTTTAAAACATACAAATATCCAAACTCTCATTTGGCAAATATTTAACATAATTCTTAACTATGAATTTATATTTATATTCCATGTAATTGGAAAGATGAGGTTTCAGAATAAATGCCTTCCACTAAGAGTCTGAAGGCTCCAGCTGGGCTGTGTTCAGTACAGTCGTGCATACCAGGTGGGCAAAAGTAGGTTTACTGTTGTGAGTACGCAAAACGCATGGTTTATTCTTGTGTTACTATTTGTTAATTATTGTATTACTTTCCATATGAACAACTGTAAGCCTACTTGCCCCCTACTCTGTATATTGAACATGAGCCATTTCTGGGACTTAAAATGAATCTTCATTTAATTGAAAGATATATTTTTAAATTTGCCATTATACCATGCTAACTTGCAACAGGTTATGATTAAGGACATACCCACCCATAAGTGAAATGTCATAGAAATGACAAATGTTTCGAGTTGGCAGTTTTCTCTCAGCTGCTTTGAAAAGGTAAGACAATGTCTTTTTCTCCCACATAAAACCATATGTCTTTCACCATGGTATCAGAGCTGTTACATTCAAATTGCACTTTTGTGTATTCATCCCATCCTGGATACAAATACCTGGAGAAGAACTATTAAGAAAATGCTTAAATGATTGATACTGCATTTGCTATCCAGAGCACAAATCACATTATCTCCAACAGTACTCAAATCTCTTTTCCATCACAGATGCAGATAATAAATTAAAATGTTGGAAATACTCTTTGACTTCAACATTTGTTTTGAAGATTAAAGACACGACCTGGCTCTACTGTTGGCGAAAGTCACATGAATTCTGTTCTCTTGGAACTGCAGCACTATGGGCTCCCAGAAAGCGGGGGAAGCAGCTTTGGGATCCTCATCCTGAACATGTAATTTTTTAGGATGTTTGCATTAGTGTCTTGAATGCAGCAGGCTCATTTTTCTGTAATATGGGAAGCAGGATCTGGTACTGTGCGAAAAAGAGGATCTGGACTCAGAATCTGTCTCTGCTACTTGCTATGTGGACTTAGGGAAATTCATAACCTCAGTTTCCTCACCTGTATAACGGGAATGATAATTGTGCCTGTAATACAGCTGTTGCAAGCATTAAATGTGATAATGCATGTAAATATTCTTATCATCATACCTGATAAGGACTCAAATAAGGACTCAAAAATTGATTCGCATTATAGTTATTACCTGCAAGAAGGCTGGCTAGACTGAGAAAGATTTGGAAATATTTTCCAGAGAGGTTACAGCCAAATAAGTTTGCAAAATACACATGAGCATTTACCATGCTCTGAAAAGTACTGTGCTACGGGATGCTCTCGAACTGGATTTAGCCCAGCACTTTTCAAGGTTGTTTACCGAGGACAGTGCCTCTCACACAACACCCTAAAACTTTGATGTGAACATCCCGCAGAGATTAGAAGAGTGAAACGTACCCCAATTCCATGCCCTTTCTTGGTGGTAATTTATATTTGAGAAATGTGTTGGTTTTGTTGATGATGTTGGATTCTAAAATAAGATGATATATAGTTTTGTTATAATAAAGGAATCCATGGTTATTACTGGTTTTGGAAAACTGAAAATATAAGATAACAATTCATTGTAGTTAGATTTGTCTTCCTCCAAAAAAAATTGTTAACATGAAATGGGTTACTTGCCATTTTTTCTGCCACTTAACTTTTTATTACCATGTTTTACTTACACCCATTCTTCATATTAAATTTTCTATATACCTTTCTCATATAATATTTTAACAAGTTATTATAAACTTTTTTGGTTATTGTTTGTAAAATATTATACAGGGTGATGTCAAAGTAGTTTATAGTTGTGAGTATGTGAGTTTATTCTTGTATTATTATTTATTAATTATTGCATTATTTTCCATATGAACAACTGTAAACCTACTTTTTG